>BGPR01000642.1:151604-172918 GCA_013235015.1 Araneus ventricosus | reverse complement strand
TAGCTGTATTCACCATTACTCCATTTTTATTTCTTTGCATAAATAAAATTACAAGAACATCCATACATTTTAACGAATTTTAACTAGATAGAGGATATAAAATATACGACAATATAATTTGCCCTTTTCAATCACACAACTTGGCTTTTGCACATACATATTTTTTAAGATGCATTAAAAACCTAAACTAAATAAAGTTTCCTTAAATTTGGCACTTATCTATTCTTCATTCAGAGGAAAAAGACAAATCGGAGAACAAAAATTGGAAGGGAAGAATTAAAAAAAAAGATTATTCACATTAATTGCTTCTGGTATCTACAGAGACTAGAAAATTGTGTTCTCTTTCTTTGTTGCTTAAATTTCTCTGAAATTACTAATTTTGATATAAATTTAATTAAATTTTGATGTAATCAGAAATCGCTGAAAAATATGATAGCTATACTTCTCCTTAATTGAAATATAGACTTTTCCAAATTAAAAAATATAGTTTCTTCCATGCAGATAACATTGAATACATGCGGTTTCTTTTGATCACAATGCTTCAGAACTTTTTTCCGATTTATCATGATCCTCCTATTTCCTATTTATCATGAACCTCCTATTTCCTATTTATCATGAACCTTCTATTCCCTATTGTTGCTTTTGTATCTTATTCTTAAGTGAAAGAGAAAGAAGAAACTAATCTAAAATCTTGAGTAAACAGATTCGCTCGTCTCTTTTCTTGCTTTTGGAATTTTTTCACGAAAACACATTCTATCAGGGGGAGTAGTATGTGATTTCCCAAAGGTTTTGAGGTCAGCTACTGACCAGTAACTGGTGGCTAAATGTCCGATACCTTCCCCGCTCCAATTTCTCCTTTTAATTTATTTTGTTACATATTTTTTCTTTTACTCCTGCTTTAGTTTTTGATTGTAAATCCCTCTTTCCTATATTTATCGCCAAGAAAAAATTAAAAAAAATATATAGGATATTTTCAATCTAAACATCACTCTAGACGGAAATGCCAATTCCGTTTCGTCTGAATGTTTGGCAGTGAAAGTGTAGAAAAAAGGAAAGATCAGGCAGTTTTTACTTTTTCAAAAATGTCAGAAAGAATTATTTATTTATGGCATTTTAAATCGGAGGGTATATAGCATATTAAGAAATGTTATGTCTTCCGGTTGCCTATCTGCATCTGATGCCCCAGACATAACAGAACAAAATTGCTGCTTGAATTATTATGGTGTTCTCAACAAAAATTTCAAGAGGGTTTTTTTTCAAATTTGATTATAGTTTAAAAAAACATCCATCTTGTTTTCAAAATAATTATTGCTGCGTTAAAAAGAGAAAAAGAAAAGGGGAGAAGACTTTCTTTTTCAATTAACTAAATTTTTACATGAAATTAACGTCTTAAATTAGTTTACTTTTACAATCATTATATTTTATTCAATTAGGATAATAAATAAATATTGATAATTTTCATTTTCATTCTCAGAGGAACAACATTTCGTCGCTTTTCAAGCTACACCACCAATCTCAATTTTTAGAAATCTCAACGAGGAAGAAAATTCCCAATTTCTCGCAACCAATAAACAAATATTTCTGAAATTTCTTAATTTCTGATATAGACATGAGACAACGTTTTTGAAAAAAGTGAAAACTGCCGTTCCTTTCTTGCAACATTGCAAACTGAACACCTTAGTTTGTTTGATAACATTTAACCATTTTAAAATCTTCAACTACCCGAATGGGGGGCCTGTTTACTTTAGTTACATTAATGTCCCATTTTGAAGCAACACGAAGATTATTTTGGGGTGGATTATTTTAAACCGCGGTCAGGTGTCAAGGAAAACACCTGAGCTCGCACCTCCAAAGTTCCGCACCACACAAACGGGAGGGCATTTGACCACCTATGTATGAATCAACGTTTAACAAGCACAAAACACAACGTATCTTCAATGAAATCGGGCAAGAACATGGAATCCTCTGGCTCCGAGACCCTACCACGAGGCCACCGCGGCCTCATGGACGCCCTTTGATTAGTGTGTTGATGTTCGAGTGTTTTCACAAGATAATTTTAACTCTATACAATCTAATTCCCTCTTGTGTTATATGCAATATTAAATAATTTCTGTGATGTGACGTGCAATAAAAAAAGAAATTTCACTCCTATCTTCTTTCATTTTTATAACACAATATTACAACGAAGCAAAAATTGTCTTAAGGTATCCGAACACGTTCGGAGCACTTTTTTTTTAAAATTGTGAAATAGAAACACCAAAATATGTTTTTTAGATTCGAATTTAATGAAGATTAGTATTAGAGTATGAATTTTGAGTATAAATTATTATAAATTTACAAAAATCTTGAATTTCTGCTGCTTTTTAGAGGAAATTCCCAAAAACTTCAAACATGCTAGAGGTCAAACTTTTGTAATAATTCAAAAAAAAACTAATACTAAAATAAACTACATACTATGGACTAGTGCGTGTACTAGAATCTTAACATTCTTTGTATAAATAAATATTTTAGAGCTAATCGAACAATCATCATAAGATTTTCAGCAAATTTTTCGTGTCATTTTTCAGATAAAAGACCATAATTAAAAGCACATTGTTACAATATACATTATTCTAGTACATTCACTAGAGACACATCTGAAGAAAGTGTTCACAAAAGTTCAGAACAATCGAACGATAATATCTTGAGTTATCATGTTTGAAGTGTGAAAATTATGCATAACATCTAGTTTTGAGAAAAATAAAATTTTAGTTTTGCCACGCGCTTAAATTAAGTATCCAAACTTTAAAAAAAATTCCTAAAAATATACTAACATCATATTAACTTGAAAAAATGCAGTTTAAAAGAATTTTTGACGGGATTCTGTTCCTTAAATGACAACTTCCGGTTAATTAAACGCCCACTTCCGGTTTTCGGTTTGTTAAAGAACAATTAATATCTCATCTTCTAATTAACGTACCGACAAAAGTAAATATGTTTTAGAAAGGTAAATGAATGAACTATCCAAATCATCAAAAATTAAAAAATGGGAATTTTGGCCAAAAATTGAATTTTCAACGTGTTCGGATACCTTAATAGAAAAGAAAAGTTTTACAACTTCAATAATTTATTCTGCTATTTAGCAGATGTTGTCGACGCAATATGATTTATATAACAATTTTTTATTCTCAAGCAACGTGAACTAATTAATTAAATTTTTGTCCCTACGATTATTTCAGTTTCCTGTGGCAATTTTTTTTGTTCACTTGATAAGGCTGTGTAGTTCGTATTATCAGTTTATTATAAATCCGAATGAGAACATAAGATCGAATAAAACCATATAAAACAGTATAGTTCAGCATGTTAGAGAAATAAAAATTGGAAGCCAAGTATAAATGCAACTAGTGGAAAAAAGCTATTATATTATTTAAGCTAATAAGCTAGATGTTAAATAATATTGTAGGTTTTAAATTTTTTTTCTGTCACTTTTGAAGTTCTGATAATATGTTTTATATTTTATATATATTTGCTATACTTTCATTATGGATTATATTATGATATTTCCTGTACGTATTTATACCACTTAATATTAATTCCACCTGCTTAAACTTGACGGAATTCGCATTTATGAATACACTACAACTCGTTAAAGAGGAAGAGAATCTTCTGTTATGTTCTTCCATTTCTTCAGAACTTTTACTGGATGATAATTTTTCCAGACGCATTTGCCAGAGTATTCATTGCCTATCTCGAACAAGTTACAAAATTTTATGATTTATTTTAGAAAGCAGCAACATGCACAAGAAATAAGAACAAAAGCCTGAATTTCGCAATTAAATATACTAAACAAAAATATCACAATCTCTCAAATTCGAAAAGAATCATTTCCTGTTCCGCCATTTTTTCATAAACTGCCGTTTTGCACTACTCATTTGATGAGACGCTTTGCATCTTTTTGATCGAAATTTCTCCCGGATTCTTTTTTAATGCGAGGGCATCCTAAATCCCCAAAAGAATAATCTTTCCTTTCTGTACTGTATTTAACTCACGAAATACGTGCATCCATTTAATAGAAGCAGTTATGTATTTGAAACACGAACTCCCAATTTCTGGAGAGCGAAGTATTCTCCCAGAATTGGTGCTCTTTTGAAACATTTCGGGTGATTTTGACCATTTCTTATTTTTTTCGAGAGATATTTTATATCTTTATAAATAGAACTATTCGTGAAGACACAGGAAGGAATTTCGATTGGATGTTTCGTCTTATATTCCTATTTTATTTTTTTATTTCTACAACAGATATTTCGATGGATTCTCCAGATTAAATGACTTGTTTTATGGTGTTTAAAGATATGTCGCTGTATGGCAAGAATAAATATTGGTTTCTATGAGCCAGTACAGAGTACATCCGCCAGTATACTTGATGTCGTGTGGAAATTTACGTGAAATACCACAATGATGTGAAACATTTTTATATTTATTTTAATGTAAATATATAATTCGACTGTATTTTTGTAAAATTTATGATAATAATTTTATACCTGAAAACAAACAGTAGAAATTTAGTAAATACTCACTCCGTCAAACTTTTTTGTTGTTATATGTGCCATTTTTTCCTTATAAAAATATATGTCTGATTTTCAAAAAATGAAGGAATTCATCATTTAGTTATTTTCAACCTGATATTTAAATATGCCAGTGGCATGTTGTGTCTTTGTCACGAAGTCGAAATTACAAAATATAGTTGAAAGGAGTAGGCTATATGTTTTCAAACTGGGTTGTGCCATATGGGTCAAATGGTAATGGTAATCTAATGTTATTTCCGTCAGTTTTCATTAAGTGTATTTTTACTACATTTTTCATTGGTTGCAGGAGTGACATTTAAACAGGCTTTCATATCAATAAATAAACTTGTTTGTGAAACCAGAAAACGAAGTATGGTGATCAAGTTTTCCATTTTCAGTTAGAAACGTAGTAGCTGTCCATGCAAACACTCAGTGATGTATGACAAACTATACAGAGTTTTCCTGAATTTTATTCAAATTTTTCATGGTTTCAATGAAAACTGCAAATCTGGCAAATTAAGGATGGACGAGAGGAAGTATTATATGCAAATGTTCACTATTATGTAAAGGGAATCTTTTCTATGAAGAAATTTTTCCAAAATACATTTTTATCGAGCATTCTTCGAAAAATATCACCTAGGGAATTTTATTCTAATTTAAAATATAGATCAGATTTTCATAATTTTTAAAGCGCTGTAGATTTTTATATCATCCCCTGAATTCAACAAACAAAACATACAAGACAAAAACAAACACGGATTCATTCCCAAATTGAAAATGGTACTACAATATTATTTAACATCCAGAATGAAATCGATTTGTTTTCATATATTTCTGTTAAGTCAAAAGAATAAGAAGAAGGATTCATCAATCTAAGAATTCTGCGCAACGTTTCCAATCATATTAGAATGCTTTAGGAAGGCAAATAAATCACTATTCTCTATGTTGTATCAATCCGGATGTTTTCCAAAATAAATAGATAGCGTATTTCCTTCTCACTCTTACTATATTAAATTTGATTTTTAAATTATGAGAGATTTCTGTTGGTAGGAGTAGGAGTCGGTTTGAGTGTTTTACCGTGATAGGTATTTTTAAAATTCGGCTATTGCAAGATATACTTCAAAGAAATCCATTTGGTTGTGTTTCTAATTATATCTTTTTTTCTATTGAGGATCACTGAAGCCACGCTAAATTGTAGTAAAATTATTTTAAACAACCTGTAATATTCAAAGTCTAGAACAGATTTTCCAACGGTTGAAGCTACTTTTTTCAAATGTAAATACTGATTAAAACAATTAAATTTCTCGGATTGTTTAGAAAAAGGTTTGTTTATATGGCAGAAGAAATATTATTGCCACTCTAAATTATGAAAAATTCAATTACACTACGAGTAAAATTTGATTAGATATTACAGAAATACAATTTATGAAATTCCAATGTAATGATACACTTAGAAACCCTTATAAAATTATAACTTCTTGACCAAAAGTTACCAAAATCGCATAAATTATTAATAAAACCAAGAGCTTTTAATTATTCAACTAACTCAATAATTAACGTGGGGAAACTTCAAGCTCTAATCTGTATACAAGACAAGGAAACTTGGATTTATCATCATACTAAGATTATTACTATGTAAATTATCAATTTTTCTCAGTGACTTCCACAAGATAAACAACTTTGCAAATTTGATTTACATATCAAAAGTTTTTTCTTCTGTAAAGCAAAGCAACTTCAGCAAAGACTTGAGTTGCTGAAAGTCAACAATTCCATCATCTTTGAAAGACAGTGTTTTACTTGCAAAGTGTCACTCTTAATGCAAAAGCAACTCATGGTGCGTTCTGAAATAGTAGAGAAACGTTAGAGAATTACAAAAAGGAAAAGTTATTACTCCGGGTAAGAATAAAACGATTAAGAAGTTGGAGTCTCATTTCCATTTATCATACCTAAAGGGGAATGAAGCCTATTCCTATAAAACACAAGATATGTTGCATTGGCTTTGGAGGATGCATTCTTGGAGTCGTAGAATCCGCGTAATTTTCCCATCACATGGAATTACCTTCAGTACTATGAAAAAATCGTTCCTGAAATGTTGCATGTCATAAACATACTAAATCAAATGTGTTCATCAATTTCAGCCTCTGATCTTGTTCCAAAGAAAGCTTTTCTTATTACAGTTCCTTACTGATTATGATAATTCTTGTCCTTGGGCCATCTAGTGAACAGATGTTTGCACCTAAAAGATCAAGAGGTGACCCTTTAAAAAACCTTTAAGATAATAGTCAGTATTAATCACTGATTTGACCCTGGGAGTTTCTTTGTGAACAAATTATTAACATTATTATGTGCAAGAGATAAAATTTGCGGTTTGCACTTGTATTTAAATCTAAATTGGAAGAATTTGAGTGCAAGATATTCCTAACGTTTCTCCTCAAATTCCACTGTATTGATACAAAGTCATTGTTCGGTGTTTTACAGCCAATTTCCCAACTGGACCATTCTTGCTTGAAGAGTAATTTTAAGAGATCTATCAAATGCAAGCATGTGCCGTACACTATAAATCTATCATAAGAAAACTCAAGGTAGTGGCTTACGATCTTCAACAGCAAGGGATCTTTAGCGATATTAGCTATCACGGGGTGAAACATGCATTTAGAACTTTTTAAAGATTACATTGTTATTAGTCACTACTTTTCCGTTTCGCGGCCACTTCGGTTACTAGATACCAACCAATGCATCATTTTACATTTAGGTTATTTCAAAAGCACCATTTATTATTACGATATTTGAAGTTTATCGAACACATTAATGCAGTTAAAAACATGCCATTCTCCTATATATATATAACATTATTTCTAACTTGCTTCTGTATGCTTAAGAAGTGCGACAGTGCGCTTTCACCTGGTTGAAGAAAATTGTAGACGGCACCCTGAGCATGTACTTACATCACTATTATTTGTAAAATCTGTTATAATAATCGTCAGTATTAATCCCTGACTTGACGCTGGATACATGCTATGTAAATTACTAAAATCCATGCATTCTCTAGTGGATAAATGATCAACAATAGTATAAAATCACATGTAGCCACATAAGGAAACAAAAAAAAGCTGTGATTTACTTTATTTGGTTTAGAATGCATGCATATATTCTCTACTCTGGGTTATAATAACTGTCAGAATACAAATTAGATTATAAAGTTTCGTGATATTACTCAAACTGTTCGTGGGTACAAAACGATTTATGTCATGCATTATATGAATGAAAAGTTAGTTTGCTTATTTTATTTATGTTACAGCATACTCAACATGTACTTTGCTTTCCTCTAATAATTATTAATTATTTTTAATTATTGCATTCATCTCCCAATTTTAAATAGCTGTCAGCAGGAGGAGGGGGAATCTGAGTTTCCAATGTCCGCATAGGCAACTACATCTGGGATCAAAGGGGTTAAACGTAAATATTTTAAACCATTCTTTTTCAGTACCTATTTTTAAAAATAGTTTTTAAACGATAACAGAAGGCAAAAATATTTTACAAAGATGACGGAGAATTTGGTTACTTTTGTACAGAGCAGAAATATTAGAGATATAAATAGCGACTGATTTTATTTGACATAAATTTATACAAAGAGGTCAATGAATGAAATGAAACAGAATGCAGAAACAAAGAGCTTTAAGTTCGGATTCAATTTTTATCAATAAAGGTTTATAAAATTTACAATAGTTTTAAAGTACATCCACTTATCATTGCTTCTATTCCACAAGAACATTCAAACCCTTATTTTGCTATCCAGAAAATATTGCGAAAAAAGATGAATTTTCATTCTCTCGCCATTTCAAAAATTCCTTTCGAAACACATTCGAATACTTTTTTAACTTCTCTCCTCAACTGATATATATTTCAGCTACGCATACATTCATCTGGAACGTTGCGAAAAATAATAACTAATATATGTATGTATATATATCTACAAGGGAGTCGGAAAAAACTGCAATTTAGGAATTTGAACAAGCGAAATTGTTCACTAGGATCAAAGTAACCAATACATTAGACTTTAAAATTTCTGAGTTACACAGATGATGCCAAAACCGCTAAGAAATACTGGAAAAGAAAATAATTTTATTTCACTCGGAATTTATTACCATAGACTGATGTGAAATTCTATTATGAAAGAAAAGCTTCAGCATATCGCGTGGAAGATTTATGAAGAATCAAGAAGGGCAAAGAAATAAGATTTTTCTCTCTTTACACAGCTTTTGACAGAAAAATGTACAAAGGACATTAAGGAGGAGAACGATTCGTTGAGAAACAAAATAATAAGAATGAATCGATTCTGAAAAAGATTCGTTAAGAAAGAACGAGCTGTCTAAGGAGAGAAATGGAGAGAATTCAATAAACACAATACTTGTCCTCTTAGAGAAAGGAATTTGACTTCCGACAATCTATTAATAATGTCGGCTACCGCACTGTACAAATGACATCCACAAATTTCTTCTTTAAATAATAAATATTGAGAAAAAAATCGGAAAAAGAAATCGGGATGTCGTACTCTTTATGCTAGATTTTTTTATTCGATGCTTCATTCTGTTTATACAATGTTAAAAAAGAGTTCTGCTATCAAACTTGCTAAGGTCTTGAATTTGCTTTTTCATTCATTTTTCCTTTTACCGGCGGGTTTCTTGTAAAATAAAATCGAAAATAAGATCAATTTGGTACTCATATAGCTGTACTACGTTTATTTACTTTCATTGGTACTAAGTTAACATTGACTAAATAGAAACGAACCGTATAATAAAAAGTTTATTATGATAAGATTTTATCTATTGAATTATTGTCAACTGAAAAGCAACGGATGAGTTGTTAATATTGTAAGTTTGTTCCCAATTATATCTTATAGAAAAGCCGCTTAATCCTTTTAATGAAACCCGTGTTACATGAAATTCGAAAAGGCATTATATTGTTTGTTTAATTATTTCAATAATTGGTGTAAAAATTAACCTCGTTTTTAAACCTTACGGTGTAGAGGGACGAGACTCATGTTTATATGGAATGCCGTTGTTGAAGAATTAATTCAATTTCAGGAACCATTTTTATTAGATGGCTAAGTTCCACGACACAGTACATTAAAAGGTACAAGACGCAAGACAGAGAACAACAACACAACACAAGTACACAGAAAAGAAGAGAGAGAGGCATCATGGGGAAAACCCGGATGGCTCTAGTAGCGCCACCTACCATAAAAAGGAGAAGGCAGTGAATTGTAACCACTACAACGGGATCTTTTTTCGACGTACAACTTGCTTATGCTATTGTTTGCAACAAATACAAGATCAATCGTTGCATTTAAAAGACCAATTAAACGTCTAGCTATGTATCGAAGATAATCCCATTAAAATAATTGAACAGTGCAGCTGTTTTACAGGAAGTTTTATCAGGTTTTAAACATATGATTATAGCAACATTTTCCAGTATTATACATATAATATATATATATATGCGATATTTCTTCCAGTGTCTCTCTTTTGCTTTATATATATTATTTTGACCAGAGAAATGCCTATGATATTTTTTGCATTTGAAAACATAGGGGAGACCAGGAAAAGTTGCAACATGGCGTAAGCTGTTATATTCGAATTTTAAATTAAACCCTGGTAGAAACTCACTTTTCTCACGCCGGATGGTAGTTCTCATTTTCGTGAACTCGATCACTGGAGTGCCTGCAGTCAGTAGCAGGGATAGTGCTTATGGAAACGTTGATTGTGTGTCTGTTAGTACTTTTTCTTTTAAATTTTAATTTGTTATCTGCGAGGAAACCCTTACAGATACCTGTGTAACGCCTCCACCACGAGAAAGCCAGGATTTTAAGTTAATGATATTACATTTAAAAATTCTGTGCAAGTGAAAAATACCACTCACACGTATATAGACATAAAATAGTGTCCCATGGGGCTACTTGTTATAATGTAAAAACATACTCCGAGTAAGTTTTAATTGTTCAGAATATGTTTTCTTTTTAATGCCTATACGCGGAACTATAAAAGAAAGACGGGTGGTGGAACCACAACGTCCCAGGAAACATTACTGGAGGCATAGGAAGTAGTGATGACTGGTTCATTTTGAAAGATGGCTGGTAAATATGGAATTAATTTCATGACACTCCAGAGATTCTGCAGTAAAATGAATGCTAGTGATAGTTGTATTTATAGCAAATTTAATTTTATAATTTGATTAATTTAAGCGTAATGAATTTCAATTAATTAAATAAATTAACAATATAGATACATTTTGTTAATTTTTAAAGATATTTTTTGGAGATTCTGCATACATGTTGCATTAACGAGCCCTTTTTTCAGATCCAGAATTAACTGTACCCTAGCGTTGTTTATATAAAAAAATGTCGACAAAGTTCACAGATGAAAAGGATATTGAACATCAACATTGCATAGGCAGTGCTTCGAAGCTGTACTATTGACCTTTCTACTTAGGAAGTTAAATCATTGACATATCAAAATGCTATTAAAATCAAATAAAAATCCCAGTGGGCTGGAGTAAACGTTAAAAGTGCTGCAAGCGTCTGGCTGTCAGTATTTCTAAAGTGTAAGAAGTATCTTTCTTTCGTCACTCCACAGATGACAAGACTAGCGAGTTTCAATACGCACAATGTGGTAACCTTCTTCACCCATTTCACCGGTGTTTACGGTAGATTCAAATTCTATTTTCAAGATATCTACAACGGTGACAAGACTGGGTGACAACTGTTCAGAAGCCAATGAATATAATTGCCAGAAAATGTTCGAAACAGGCTGGAGCCGTGACATTTGTGAAGAGAGGCACTTTGGTAACCATGTCTCTTGCTGTCAGTGATAATTGGGGTCCTCCTTTTTCGTAGGAGAAACTTTAAACGCTATTTTCTCTCAACCGAATCTCAAGTCAGTGCAGGCTCAGCAAATAAATCCGGATGTATGACTAGGAAGAATTTTCAGAGCTTCATGAGACATTTCATAAAACATACCAGCGTCACCAAAGAGAGCCTTGCTCTACTTTTTCTGGACAATCACCAGTTTCATCTCGATTTAAGAATATGGGACTTGTCCAACGAAAACGGAGTGATTCATTTGTCTTTATATATTCATAAAACGTGCAATTCAGACCATGATTATGGTGATAATCTAGTTCATAATAATAATAAATATCTAATAATCATCAGAATAACTTATGAAATTAATTGAATTAATTAAGAAAAAAGAACATAAGCCTATCGTTATTCTACAGAAACTATAAAATAATAACATACTAAAAGCATGAAGATATTGCATTTGTTTTTATTGATTATTTTATTTTATGTAACAACTAGCTGGTATACCCGGCGTTGCTCGGGATAAAAACATTTGAAGTCTCAGTAACACTTTAAACTTAATAAAACAGTTTTTCGCAGAAACGTCTCGTTATCCATTCCCGTATTGTCTGATATCCTCGACCAGCAGCAAAACTCCTCCTATTATATGCTGTACTTTCACCGTACGTTTGACGCAGCATGGCCAAATTTGGCTCTTGCGCCAATAAATCCCAAACCAACCAACCAACCTCCTATCTTTTCTTCCTCGTATTTTGATCCACCTGCGGCCACGAATATAGTCGTCCTTGGTACGCATTTCCTTTCCTTCAATTGATTACTAAGGCGAAAACACAGACGGTCTTTTCCATATCTTGGTTTTCCTTATTCTCTGGATTACAATGAGTCTAGTTTTTAGTGTTTGTGTGACTGATCAGAAAAACACCTACGCAGTGATATTGTCTCGTCACCAACTTCACGACTCTTTCTTCTACCGTTAAACTGGTGTCCTCCCATTATTTCTGAACTGCACTAAATCTTACCAGATTTTATGAGTTATCACTTGGTGAAATTCGAGTTTGAGTGGCAGTACTGTGGTCTTAGCCCTAACCAAAATTTGATTAAAAACTTGTCTTTCATGCGCAATAAACAAAGTGTTTAAAAGCGTTTCATGCCTCATAATTTTACATGGTATGAAAGCATGATCATTAAATTTTAAAAAAATGAAAAATCATTTCAGTATACCTTCACATACAAAATAAACAACTGTCAGAAATCAAACATCTTTTGTCAGGGTTTAATATAAAATAATCTTTTCACTACTTGGTAGATAAATATTTCAGCAAATGTGCATACTGAAAGAGAAAATTTACTTTTGCAGTTAATTTCCTTAGAAACATTTATACTGATCACAACCATAATAATTCAAAAGAGCGTGAATAAAAGATTTGCTGAAATTAAGAGAGTTGGTTTGACGTTTATTTACTCGCCGCCTGGAGACCAGTTGTTCGTAAATCAAGTTCTACAACTTGTTCTTTATGCATAATCATATTCACTTGGTTCCTCTTAACAAGTAATTTTAACTTCATAGATGAGGACATTTAACCCGGTTCTTTTGGTAGATCTTAGAGAAAAATACATCTATGTTCTAAAATTAAATGAAAGGGACATATTTACCAACCAATATGATAAATACTGTAGCTTAAAACATATATTGATAAAAGATTTTGTTAAAAAAATTCCAAGAAAAAAAACCAGCTCTAGGGGTGTATTCCACCCTCCAAAAAAGTATGTGCCACCAAACTCTTCGCTATCTAGGTCTAGCGGTCTGTATGCACGCACGCACTTGCTACGACACGCACACACAGCACACACACACACACACACACACGTAATCACACACACATTCACACAGCACACACACACACACACAAATTTTCACAATCCGAAGGAAAGCGACAAGTGGGAATATAGAAGATTCTAAGGATGGAACTATATCAAAAGTCGATTGCCCTGTCTTGGTAAAAGATTACAATGAGGATATGGGATATGTTGAGAAAACCGGCATGCTGAAATCTTTGTAAGAAATTAGCAGAAAAATCAAATGTTGGTGGCTGCAAGTTGTTTGGCATTTATTTACAATTACAAATTCATACATCTTGTTCTTTATGAGGAGTGTAGGTCAATCCCTATAATTGAAAGTTTTTCGAATTTCGGTAGTGAGAGGATTGATAACACTGTGAGAAAGTGAAAAATGTGGACGAAAAAGTGAAGGCATCAATACATGTGCCAGAAAATACAGACATTTTGTTCCATCTGGGATTCATAATTCGTAAACTCATCATCAAAAAGCGTTACGCGCGCGCGCGCGCGCGATGTCAACTTATTTATAACGTCTTAATTCCTTAATGTCAGCTTTGTCACATTCGTTTTGCTAACAAGGTGAAACAACATTTACAAAGATAAGGTTCAGTTTTTTAGAATTTATAATTTTAAAATGGTATAAAATTTGTCAATTACAACAGTATTATATTAGAATTGTATAAATTATGAAAACAATGATACCAATTACAGATAAGCAAGATTGAAAATAAGTCCGGTATAAGGCGTTTCATAAAGTCGTTGCCGATTTATGCTTACATTTATATAAAGAGTTTGGCTTTCACCTGGTTTTATTTATTTAACAATCAAAGCTTTGGTAAATAGGTCAGCCAATAAACCTGTTCGCAATCAAGTGAAACATATATATGTCAAGTCAATTTAAATTTGGAATCTGTCAATTATCTTGCTGAAGGAAAAGCAAATTAATTTCGTAAAATTAAAAATTAGAAAGCATGCTCAATTACATTTGTCTTTTGACAATGACGTCTCTTGATTTCATTTAAACGTATGGAATGTTGAAAGACATTAAACTTGTGAATTTAAGGAAAGTTAGAATTTGAAGGAAATGAATGATTCATATTTCCTTCAGACGCTGTCTGCTTTTTATTCAATGCCAAGTGATTGTTTTCATCAAGTCGCTGCGAAAATTCTTGCTGTTTGTTAATAAAATGCACTGGTATTATTTCTTATATGCACTTTACAATATAACATTGGATAAGAAATGCACTGTAAAGAAAGCTGTGATATATACCGTAAAACGGGGTTACTTTGCACAGATTTTCATGACTTCCGACAGAATTTTGAGATTATTTACATGTATTTCTCTAAAAGAAAGGCTTTTCTAATTTTTCTTCATTGATTGAAAATTAGAAAAACGTTTAGCAGCAAAATTTGTAGCTAAAGTTTGCTGTCCTAAAGAAAGCTAATTGTTTGAACTTTACGATGATGTTAAAATGGGTTTTTTGAGACAATATTCTCCGAAGTTATTGTGTAAAAACTTATAAATTTAAGGCAGTTCTTAATTAATTAAAATTCTAATTTAAATTTTGAAAAATCCTTTCTTGGTGAGCACCTGCTACCCAGAAAGCAACCACCTGCCAAATGTCAAGTGTCTAGTACTTGTGGTTTGTGAGATTCGGTGATGAGTCAATGAGTCCCTTTCTCTTATATATATATATATATAGACAGAGATTAACCTGATTTATTGCAACAAGATATCCCATTGTAAGGAATGTTGTTACAACACGAAAACGAAACCGTGCGCATGACCGATGCACCGCCTTGGCTCCTTAGCACAGCCTTAATTGTGGAAATATTAATTAAGATTTTTTCTATAAAAAGCCACCGTCCACTGAACAGTAGTGACCTAATTTCTTTAATTTACCTCTTTTACAAAGCTAATTTGGCCGTTTTTTTAACCCGTGTTTGGATATTAAAAAAACCGGTTTGCAACGGGGGACAAAAAATAACCGGAAAAAACCCGGTTAATCGGAAAAAAAATCTGTTTTCAGTTTTAACCGGTAGGTTTTCCCATTCCTACGTCAAACGTAACATTTCTTAACAGCAATATATCATTTTAAAATATCATAAATGCATATACAGACAATTTTGAAGAATAGGAAATACTCGCAATTTCATTCTACCACCTACACTTTCTCTCACCGTCAAACATTTAGACGAAAAGGCGTATTGACAATTCTGTCTTGCGTGATGTGTAGATACAAAATATCGCAGAATTTCTTCCCTCAATTTATTCTGAGTGAGAAATACAGGATTGGGAAGAATTTGGAATCAAAAGGTAAAGCTGGGATAAGAAGAAAAATAAGAAACTTAGAAATAAAAAAGCGCATAAACAAAATAAGGTTAAAAAGAAAACAATTGCAAAGGGAAAGGTGGAGGTTGCTTAGGCACCGGTCACTGGTCTGTAGCTGACCTCAAGCACTATGGGAAATCATATACAACCGCTACTTACAGATCGAATGTGTCTTCGAGAAAAGGCAGAAAATAAGAAAAGAGACAAGAAGATGTTAACTTAATAATTTAATTTTTTTTTTTTAACTTTTACTTAGATTTTGAGACTTTTGCGGGTATGAGACATTAGGAGTGTTAACTTATAGAAAAGAATTGTTTTATAATGAATTAAAATAAAAATGTGCATGTATCGAATATTGTCAAAATAGAGTTATATTTGTCCATTTTATAGAATATGCCGTTTTAATTTTTAAAAAAGAATTCTTTTTCGGGAAAGGAATTTCTACTCGGAATTTTATGCACAAGCGACTGTGAGAAATCGGTGAAACATGTTATAGAACGAAATGATATACGCTTAATAAAGATAAAAGAAAGCACATGCAATGAATATAGTTAGTGTGAAGTAATAATAGTTCATTCTGTACATTGTTACATTTAAGTTAAAAAGGTTATCAGTATATTTTTTTGGGGGGCGGGGGGTTGGATTCATTAATTTCAATGATCTCAGTAATCATGGTCTGGTAACTTGGATAGAATTTATTATGAGCGTTATACACTGCAAAAAAATGCTAACTTTCATAAGAAATTAAATGCTTATTCCTTTTTTGAGTTTAAAACTTCAGTCGTTCTCTACGTCATATTATTAATTGAAAAGAGCAGTATTTTCTCATTGACTTTATATTTGTTACCAAAATTTCGTTACATTTGTTGCCAACATAATTTTGAAAAGATTGGTCAATATTTATATGAATAGTCTTAAGATCATTCTTATTTGAGACAATTAGTAGAAATTTAATAATGGGAAGTAGTTTGAATTGGGGAATACAGATATCTCAAAAAAGGAGCCGTGATAATATGATTTGTTTCCTTCAAAGTATTTGATTAAGTAGATGCCACGTGATTTAGAGAATACAGGTATAATTTAGTCATAACTAGAAAAATAGATGTTTTCTTATATCAGTTGCCTTAAAATGATAAAAAAAATATATTAATTTATTTTGTGTTAAGTATGCAAGTGAAGCGATGCTAATCGTGCATGAAAAATACCACGTTTCAGTCTCAATCATTGTTATATCCACAGAATGAATTTAAGAGTATTCTTAAAACAGTCAGTCTCAATCATTGTTATATCCACAGAATGAATTTAAGAGTATTCCTAAAACAGAGTGATAAAACTAAAACTTCTGTAGAGTGTAGAGGGCTCAAGAAAGCATCAAAATCATAGAGGTGTTGATGAGAATAGGTCTTAATAGAACAAATAAATAAAAGTCAAAATCACAATGATAAAATTCGTATCAAAAATTGCTATCAAAATTCCAGAACATTTTTCGCACCTGTTTAGTTTTTTAAAGTAAAGTACTGAAGAAGTTTGAAAAACCTTCCGGCTGGCACATTTAATCTCTGAGATGAAGCACCCATATTTTTGTGCCTAAGTGCGGGTTTAACCGAGAAAGGTGTGGGACGTCTATTAGATTCCTGGCTCCCGACCACTCACACTAAAGCATTTTAGTATTTTCTCTAATACTCTTTTGATATACTTGAGGTGCACGTTAATCTGGTAGATGAGTTTCGCCCGATTACGTTTGTATTTTTGATTTCCCAAATTTTTCTCAATATTTCATTTCATATAAATGCAAAAGTTCGTTTATTTGTGTCCCAGCCACTAATTCAATGATATTGATCGTTATTTCCAATGTATTGTTTCAAAAATATCGAATTGTTTCAGTCTCTCAATGTCAACAATTGTTATTGCTAAGGAACCTTATAGGAAACCCAATGTCAACTCCCTCCTGAATTCCTGGACATTTTGTTACTTGAAATTCCAAGGAAATACAAAAAAGTTATTTAAAAATGCAAATATAGCTTTGTATGACAGAATAGTTCAGTTTGATAAGCTTTTCCTTAAGCATAATAAAAAATTTAACTTTTGATCTCACATATAAATTGTGCCCGAACGTGTTAGAATTTGCATTGCGCCCGACCGAAGCTTAACCTCAGTATGTAACTTACACTCCAGGTCAGTAAGAAAACAAACAGCATATAAAAAATAGTAGGGGAAATCTGAGAAGAAGTAAACAAAAAGGAAGGGAACGAATCATTTCTCCTTCACCCAAAGGCGTAAAGTGTCTAAGGCGCCAACCCATTCACCATCATCACGAAAAACCTATCTCTGTGTCCACAGCAAAATAAATTCCGTTTTCTGCACAGACGCATAAAGAAGTTCGCCCAGGGACTGACTGAAAGAAGAAGAAGAAACGTGTGAAGTCCCAGATTTAAATGAGGGGGATGCGCTAGCAAAAGCTCATAAAAATTCTTGCCGGCGCAAACGTTTCCAGGTTTGAATTTGCACTCGCTTCCCATTAGCATCAAAAGGAAGGTTACAAGGTGTAGTGTATGTAAAACATCAGCCAAATTCCCACTGGTATCGTAAGTTTTTCTGTGGTGGAGAGATGGGTTATTGAGGCAAATCGTGTTTCTATTCGGCTGCCGAACGTGCAACAATTTGCTTACGTAAAGGTTATTTCTTCCTTAGAAATGTAGTTTTCACATGGAACGGAGGGGATTTTTTACCTTCGAGTATCTTCTGTTAGATTGCTGAGAGTTTCTTTGCATAATTGAAAAGCTGATATACTAAAAAAATTGAATGATTTTCTTCGCGACTGGCTGCCGGTGCAAAGACGTGACTTTGTAACGAAGTTGCTGAGTCTGCGGTGCAGAATGTGGAAACAAAATTGTTTTGAAGTAGGGTAATGAAATATGGTATTACAGTTTGGATTCATACTTTTACAGTGCCATTACAAAGCTGTGTATGATATATCGCAAGTACATCATTAGAGGAAACAACTATATTTGCATATTTTATAAATAACATTTTCCCGATAGACAAGAACTATTCGAACCAAAGGAGAAGTTCACTGTTTCAAATAACAAAATTTTCTTAATTTTGTTTATTTAAGTAAATGCAGTGCAGTATAATAAATACAAAAATTTTGTTTCGGCAAAACAGTTCCTCTTCTGTCATCACTGTTATTGTTGAGACGCTTTTTTAAAAAATTACACAATTAGTAGTCCATTTTCCTCCAACTGTAAATAAAAACTCTCCGCACTGTATGGCTTCTTATCTGGAGACATCGGCATTTCACTCTTTTTATGTTACAAGCCATATAGTTTCAGAATCTCTCCTCTATCTTTCTACTTATGTTTATTTTTTTCGTAAGATTTGGCAGGGATTTATGTTTGGTTGTTTAGAATAGAAATAATTAAAATTATAAATTACAACACGAAGTTTACTACAAAAGAGGTTTCGATATTTCTAGAATCAAACAGTAATGAAAAATGAATTTTCTTTTATCAAATTAATACTAACTACACTGTCAAATATTGAATGCCAAACGGTGATTACATTGAATATTTTTCTATATGCAGAGAACAGATTTTTAATTAATGTTTTTCTCGAATTTGCTTAGTTAGACTAACAAAGCAAGCAGCTATTTCTTGTCTTTTTTCTACCAAAATCTCCTTGAAGGTAAGAAAACAATTTTGCTATATAAATAATATAATATTTATAAATATTATTTTATCAATGAGAAACTGCTGAAATTCTTATAAAATATTTTCCAAATTAAATGATTAATGAGTTTTGTTTGCATGTCTTTCGCTGCAAACTTCACACACACGCACACGCACACACACACACACACACACACACACTAATGTAATAACACTGTGTATTAATATCCTATCAAAAAGTCATGGAGTTCGTCGTAAATTTTCGTAAATGGCGTAAATATGGTTACTTGAATCTTGTTCTTAAACCTTAACACTTTTAGCCCTAATGGGCATATACGAGTCGGAGATTAGACTTATTTCCTTATTGGTAAATCAATACCACTTTTGCATCGGCCATTTCTTTTTCTGTCTTCTTAAGGAATTAGGGTATAAAATTAAGCTTAAAGAAACTTGGAAACTCTCAGATTGCAATCGGCAGATTTATGTTATTGAGCACGCACACTACTCAAGTTTCAATTGTCTGTTTTTTTTAATTTTACAGTAAGTACAATTATATTTGTGCTATACTTTATGTAAAATAGTTCTTATTAAGCAATAATTTAGCCTTTTAAATATCAGATTTAAGAAATTTTCAATAAATTCTTTTTTGGGATACATTGTCCTACTCGCATTTAACAGTGGGATAATGCACACCATCAGTGATCAAATTACTAACAGATTAGTGTTACGAAGATGTAAAATTTTTTTCCCTGTTATAGTAATCTTATGGCAGGAAAGATAGTTTTACACATGTTTTACTGGAATAATCTCAGTCCACTATACAAGTGGGACATATTTTCCCAAGAGATTTCCATTATGCAGAAAAAGTGAAAAACTTCAAACTCTTAGTATACTTCTTTTAGTGTGTAAACATTAAATTAAGCTACTTTTCTTAGTTAAATTTGATTCATGCAAAATATGAGTCGAAAGGGTAAAGAAGCTTTTAGAAAATAGTTGCAGTTTCTTATATGCCTAATTTCTCTCTTGTTTCATCCGCTCATAATTTGTTGCTTGTTTAAAATATATTACATAAATATTCAGTTTGATTTTTAGAGAAATTAAAAAGAAGAGAAATAAAACACTGATAGTAATATAAAGGTGAATATAAACAGAAAGGAAACGAAAATTCTTTCTAGGCTCAATCTCTTCAGGATCAGCCATTTTGGCCTATTCATTCCATTATGTTATTATTCATCTAGAACACATTACAAAATTCAATAGATTATTTTCGAAGAATTACCAATATTTACTTGAAGCTAACAAAAGTTTAAAATATGAATATGAATTACCTGAGAGTTTACTAAACGTTCTCAGGTCGAAATAAATCTTATTCTGCTTCGTTTCTTTTGAATTTGAACTTTTTTACCACTCACTCAAGAAAAGAGTTTTGAATTTTGCTTCGACCGAAAGATTGCTCTGTTTCTTAACGTGAAGGCATCCTAAATTCCACGGAAGAAATTTCTCCTTTTTTCTGAACTGTATTTAACTCACGATATACTTGCATCCTTTTATTAGAAGCAGTTATGTATTTCAAACACGCACTTCCAATTTCTAGAGGTAGAGAAGCGTTCTTTTTGAATTGACGCTATTTTGAATTATTTCGTGGGATTTTGTTTCGCTCTTATTTTTATCGTGAGATATTTTATATATTTTAATCCACTCATTCAAGAAAAGAGTTTCGGATTTTGCTGTTTATCTCTTTGACCGAATGATCGCTCTGTTTCTTAACGCGAAGGCATCCTAAGATCCAAGGAAGAAATTTTTCCTTTTTTCTGAACTTTATTTAACTCACGAAATGCTTGCATCCTTTTATTAGAAGCAGTTATGTATTTCAAACACGCACTTCTAATTTCTAGAGGTAGAGAAGCGTTTTTTTATTTGATGCTATTTTGAATTATTTCGTGTGATTTTCTTTAGGTCTTAACTTTATCGTGAAACATTTTATATATTTTAAATATATAACTACATGTGAGAGCTCAGGAGGGAATTGTGACTGGATGCTTTTTTTCACAGCTGAAATTTTGGTGGATTCT
>BGPR01000642.1:130663-151594 GCA_013235015.1 Araneus ventricosus | reverse complement strand
AAATTATACGATATTGTACAATATTGCGAATATTGTTCAATATTATAGAATATCTTTGTGCTACTGGGGTTAGACATTCTTGCAAGTCATTCCATTAAAATTTTTTGACAACCGATGAATTTGTGATACGAGAAGAAAAATATTATACTGATTCTTATGCCACCAACCTCCACGTAACTATTCCGGCCCTCAGTCAATAGAAGTGGAGTGAAGAGTAACTGAAACAGTTGCGCAGGAGAAGAGGTGGTGTACATTATTAAATTGGGTTTTGTAGGAGAATCTAGGTGGACTCAGAAATATAATCTTAGTGATTATTAAATTTGAGTAATCTTGATCTTGAACCTGAATATTCATTGTATATATGTAAATAGTCCTTTTTTAATCAATGCATGGTAGTACTATTCAATTGGAGTTAAAAATAATTTTATTGAAGTCTGGAAGAGACTAAATGATAGTGATTTTGACCATGATACAGAATTTAAAAGATGAAAAAGTGGGTTGAAAATTTATTTTTAAAAGTAATGAAAATTTCATCAATGGAAAAACAAATTATTTTAAACATTCCTATTTTAAAGGCTTATTTCACATAGATATCTGAAAAAGAAGGAGAACGTTCCTTTATGAATTAAAAAAATTCTGAATTTTTATAAAACGGAATAAGGATAAATTTTTCTATTTCGACTTATCATATGTATTCGTTAATTCTTGAAGGATTGTAAATTAACCCTTCAGCACAAGCACCCATTTTTGGAACATTAGAACAGGCGCGGGGTCATTTTGACCCCAAATTGTTAGACACTTAGTCCTCATTTTATTGGATATTTGTACAAAAAATAAAATATGGTCAAAATATAAGAACATTTTTTCGTACAAATAACTTGTTTTTAAGACACAAATCTATTTTTATTACGAAAAAAGAAAGTTGAACTTATCACCTTTTTTCCATACCTTTTATGTATTTTTTTCTTTTCTTCTGCGTACTTCCGTACACTGTCATATACATAACGTTAAATGAATCAGGAACACTGGCACTCGCACGGGTCAATTTGACCCCAATCCCCTCCTAGTAAAAAGGGAGAAACCCCATTTCATCGGATACTGATGTTTTTTTATCTTCTTCTTCTAGCTCCCTAATGAAGCTACAGGAAGTAACAGATGCAAGTTTCCTAAAATTCCTAGAATTTCTTAACAAAATAGAAAGGCTGGGGTCAAAAAGACCCCATGCGTGTGCTGACGGGTTAATAAAAATCTCCTTCAAAATAATACCAATCTCATTTGATCTAGAGTAAAACAGAGGATTGAAATTCAAATCTCTATTAAAACCGACTTCCTTGTTTCCACGAAATCATGCTTTCACGTCACTAGATGCTTTAACTCTATCGATACGGGACCGTCCCATACGTCCCTTCAAGCAAAAGACGATAGCCGTTCAATACGTCCGAATGTCACTCTGAAATTTCCACCCCCTTTCGTTAAGTGTCATTGATTTCACACCCGCGGCACGTGTTTTCTTCGCTAGAGTGGCTCGCCCAGATGTGTTTGGGGAAGAGGAGAGTTTTCTTACAATTCGGACAATGCCAGCTGGCATTGTGATTTTTGAGGGGGAAAGTGAATTTCCCTTATCTTTGATAGAGGAGCTCGGACGTTCCCGTATTTTGAGGTCCTTTTATTTCAATGGCCTTAGGAATCAGAGGGTTAAACAAAGAAATAAAACATTCCGGTAGGTATTTTAAATAAAATTCTTATGCCGAACTTCCTACAATCAGCGAAGCGTTATTTTTCGCGGATAACTCTTACTTCTGTGTCACAACTTATGATGAGGCATTATCTTGCATTAAAGAAAATAATCTGACGAAATGTTTCGAAATTTTCTTCAATTTTCACACAGTTAGCAAACTGAAATATCTTGATTGGTTTAACACTTATTGAAGCACTGAAACGAAAGCTACGGGCACAGTATCTCATTATTCCTATGAAATCTACTGAATCTCTTCCCTTTGGAATCAATAAAATCCTATTAGTTAGAATACCATTCCATTCCAGTTCCCATTTTCTAAATCTACTACCCCCAATTCAATAAAAATAATGCACCAGTTTTCAACGTCGAAATCTTTTGTCAATTCTCCTAGATTCCATGGCCTCCAGTAAAAAAGTGTTGAAAAGATTTCTGGTGTATACGGCTTATAACGTAAGGGCCATAGCTTTAACGCAATAGGCAAAGAGAGAGAATGAAAATTCTATTTTTCAATTTTAATGGAAGAAAGAGGTTTTTACTATTCCTTCGGGTGTTTTAGTACTCTACGTATTCATGGAATTTGGTAGAAAAGACGACGGTAATTTCAATTTCATTAGAGTATATTTTGGTTTTCGGAAAGTGTGTGTTTTATTGAACGTGAACTTTCTGCAGATATTATTTTTATTGGGGAATTTTATTTCATCCGTGATTTTTTCTACAAAGATTGCTTTTATTATTGTTACTTCGTTAATATACGAAAAAAACAGTAAGTTTTTTGTGCTCTGAAGGAAAACGAAAATATTTATTTCATAGTAGATACAATTATATTTCTAAAAAACCTTTAAATACTTAGTATTAATTTTTGGCAATGGACCAAATCATTTGAATTTACGTAAATGAAAAGTCTTGTCTCTTAAAAGCGTAAAATGCCCATGCTAAATTTTGTATAGTACAGTAGTATCTCGGGTATCTGAACTAATTAAGGCTGACCTCTGTTAGAATTCTGGGAAATTTAGATTATCCGGGAAATTTGGTAAAATATTGTTGATATACCAAAGGAAGTAGATTATCGACTTGGGTACTCTGCGAAAGAGCAAGCTGCGATTCGCATCGTCAAGCAGGTTTAGTCGAAAGAAAATAGCTGACTTTGCTTCCACTAATTAAGGTGCTGTAATCATTCTCAAATATGAATTCAAATATTTCTTATAAATTAAGAACAAACATTAGCTTTAATTCTGATTCCTAATTGTTATTTTCCTTCATTTTTTAATAAAATTCTTTTAGAAAATTTTAAAAATATGATCGGTTTTTTGGGTTTTAACTAATTAATTTGATTCTAATGAACTTTTATTTTTCTATTTGTATTTCATATCAAATTGTTTAGTTTGTATATATTTAAGATATGCATTTGAAATATAGAAAGGACACAAAGGGAAATCACAATAATCCAATAAATAATTAAATCATTTGAACCCAGTGAAAAATTAACACAATTTTATTAACATTCATAATAAATCAACCATAAATAAAACTTATTTATATGTAAGAAAAAATCACTGTGTAGGAAGTAAATTGAATTTCAAGTAAGATAATTTCGGAATAAAATAGAAGTTTATTCGCAATATTGATTAAATTATGTAAATGAAAACCATTCACTGTCGGATTATGAATGATTCTAACAAAAGGGTATATTTTTCACTTATTTATGCGCTGAAACATAAGTTGTCTTCTTTGTTCCACTGTTAAAATCCGAGAGAAGGTACGTAAATCGCGGGTAATAAATAATTAAAATAAAGATAAATAAATTTAGTTTCTCTTGATATACTAGCTAAAATTCTAGCAGGTAAAACAAATTTATTGAATAAATATTAGGTTGTAATTCACACATGACTAGTCAATACACTAAAAAGGCAATTAAAACTAATTTAAGAGAATTTAATATTCCAAATGAAAAGCAATTTCACTATTCTTTGTTTAACCCGCATAAGTAACGAAACCCAATGAAACCTTTAATTTCCGACACAGTTGTATTTTCTGAATGATTTCTGTGATGACTTTTTTAGAGGAGCTTTGAGTTACGTCTTAGAGAACTTCAATAAATATACAATTTTTGTGTTGTTCAATAAAAGTGATCAAGATTAACTATGCCCTTACACATCTTTGGGCAAATGCTATTTTATTTTCACAAATTAAAGCTTGTATCTTTTACTGCCTATAAATCATCAAATTTTCCATTAGCCTGTACCTTGGAAGATATTCTAAGATGTCACTCAAAAACAAAGTACTTTTATATAATCCACTTGTCAGGACAATTCTCTTGTATGCATCTATTATCTGGGGATTGATTGATACGCTTAACCGCAATAACGCACAAGTGATTCAAAATAAAGTTCTTCGTGTTGTAACAATTGCGACCTGGTATATCAGGATCTCGGTTATACATTGTGACTTGAAAGTAGAGAAGGTGGAAGACCATATCACGAAACTGGCTAGAAATCTTTTACAGAGCTTTTAGATAATCCAAATTCACTCATTCGTTCAGGATCTCGGTTATACATTCTGACTTGATAGTAGAGAAGGTGGAAGACCATATCACTAAACTGGCTAGAAATCTTTCACAGAGCTTTCAGATCATCCAAATTCACTCAATCGTTCTCAACTTTCATTTGCTCTCAACAATGCTAAAGACAGTTTCCCCTACTTTTCTACTACAGTTTTACCTTTTTTATCAATCTAAATGGCAGCCATTGAGATTGATAAAAAAATTACAAAGCAGCAATTGAGATTGACTAAACGCGCCTTTCACTGGTATTCGTGTTCACAAACCAATCTTCTTCGAGGCCAACACCTCATCAATGAAACCTGGCATTCAGTAGTTGACTAATTATTACTACATTAATCTTCAATAATAACACTCTTTATCCAGAAAAATTTCAGGAAGCATATGAAGTCATAAAAGAAGTGAAACTCTCAGTTCGCAAATGATAGAATTATCAAGAGAATTACAAAAGTTCCAGAAATACTGAATGGACAGAATTCGTGATACTGAAATATTTAAGGACACATTTATGTCATACTTACAGAGAAAATATAAGTGTGGAGTAAAACATGAACTAAATATGAATAAATACCACACATAAAAACTAGATATAGTTCGATAAATTATAGTACAAATTGAGAAAAATAGAGCTTTTCTGTGTAGTAGCGCGGTTTCTTTCCATCGGCTCTTAAGAAGTAATCACTACGCTTATATTCTGTCGATAATCGTTTTTTAAAGCATCCGTCTATGTATGATATTGATTCATGCGAGCTTTAGAAAATTTTAATGCAAAATTTGGGCCTTATTAGCCCGGTTTCATAAATGGTTGTTCTTGTTCAACTTATCATCGATGTGGACACACATTTATTGTAGTAAATGCGAACTTTTACTTCACTAGTTTTCCTAAAAAGTATGTGGGCAGGAGTTAATTAGACTTTTTCGATGATGTAGTGAAACCATGTTTGCCTGCCTAGGTGACAATTTGGCAATGGAAATGCTGGTACAAATTTTCAGATTTTCTATGGGTTTTAATTTAGTTACCATGATAAAGTCTACTTCAAACGCCTACCGGCTGAAAAATGGCTGCGCAGTCTTGGTTCAGAAGATTATTTGCTATTAGATTCCAAAGTACAGGACCTTTGTGAGACATGGGGAAAGCCCTATCTATTGTCTTTTATAATCTTTCCAAATTGCATGTTTAAGATAGCTCTTCCGTTGTTGAAAATATTTTCAAATAAGTCACGTATATTTAATGGAGTTTTAAACTATGTCGAGACTCGAAACTACTGTTTGTGCTTTAAATTATCAAAGGCTTAGTTAATATGCACAGAAAGAACAAGGATGTGGTTTCTTTCTTTGGTTCCTTTGCTGTTTTTCAGAGTAGATTATATAGAGCAAAATCTATTCTACTAGAATAACAATAGAATGAAAAAATAAGGGATCCTTATCCTGTCTTCGATTTGTCGAAACCAATTATACAGAGCAAAATCTATCCTACTAGAATAACAATAGAATGAAAAAATAAGGGATTCTTATCCTGTCTGAGATTTGTCAAAATCGATTCAACTACATTTGAATACTTTCCAAACGTTTTTCAATAACTGTTATGCAACGGGGTTAAGAATGCATGATAATCAGAAAAAATGCGCCTAGGAAATGAGGTAAAACTATTCAGAAATCAGAATAGGCTCCACACCAGACCCGTCATCATACCAAACCATTAATGAAAAATACTTATGAAAAAGCTAATTTAATTTCACTCCAAATTTATTATTGCATGTTGATGAGAAGTCTTACTAAGTAAAAATGTATTGTATCGCATGGAGGATTTATGAAGAGTCAAAAACTGGACAAGAAATAAGGTTTTTTACACTTTACACAGCTCTTTACAGAATAAAAAATACATAGAACATTAAAGTGGAGAACGGTTCATTGAGAAAATAAAATAAGAAAAACGAATCCGTTCTGAAAAAGATTCGTTCAGAGAGAACGAAATGTCTAGAGAGAGAGATGGAAAAAATTCGATAAACATAATACTTGTCCTCCTCGAGAAAGGAATTTGACTTCCGACAATCTATTAATAATGTCGGCTACCGCATTGTACAAAAG
Source organism: Araneus ventricosus (assembly GCA_013235015.1). Classification (NCBI taxonomy): domain Eukaryota; kingdom Metazoa; phylum Arthropoda; class Arachnida; order Araneae; family Araneidae; genus Araneus; species Araneus ventricosus. The sequence continues at coordinate 145,211 of BGPR01000642.1, read as the reverse complement.
ACATCCAAAAAGTTCTTCTTTAAATAAATAAATATTGAGAAAAAGTAGTCGGGATGTCTTTTTCTTTATGTTTGTAGATTTTTTATTCGATGCTTCATTCTATTCATCCTTTATCAAAAAAGATTTTTTCCAGCAAAGATGCTCAAGCTTTGAATTTGGTTTTTCCTTTCATGATTTCGTGCTTTTTCTGTCATCGAAATTTTTATGAAACTAATTCGAAAACGCGCGTTATACGAAACTTTAAAGGAATCTTCATTTCATTTAACAATTTTACTCGTTAAAATATTCGATTTATTATTTGGAAAAGAATTTTTCGTATATGTTTCTTTTGAAGATAACTTTTTTTTGCTACTGTTCACGGTTTTCAAACACTGTCATACCTACTACAATCTAATATTTCTGAAATCATACAATTTGACTTGTATCTAGATTATATTTTGTTTTTGTTAAAAAAGATAATATAAAAATCACAAGTTGCATTAGCACAGTAAAGGTTTACACAAAGTTAAACAGTATATTATCAATTAAAAAATGCGCAAATCCTTAAAAGTACCAAAAGTTAAATTTCGCATTAAGATATTTTTAAAAATTTTATTTTAAAATAGCTTTTTCAGTTATTTAATCATCTAATTTAGATTTTGATTACGAAAATTACGCTACGTATTCACGTATTACATCATTTCATTCACGATTCCATTTATACATCTTCCAACAATAAGCCAGCTTTCTATTTAGTGCATACTAATATTTTTTTGAAAAGCAAAGTTAGTGTTCTTCATTTACCTATCAACATCAAAACATTTCAAATTTACTTCATTGCTATCCATAAAATTCTAGTTTATGTTATAAATTAGAATTGTATATAAAATAATAATTTTTCAAGTTGTTTTTATAATCTATTCACATAGTATTGTATCATATAGTATTGTTTAGCAACGGATTCCGAAATCCTCCGCTCTTTTGCGCATGCGCCAGTCGGAATTATTTTCATCAAAATAGGGGAAAAGTGAAGAAGGGAAGGGGGGTATGTTTACATTTTACATAGAGTCATCTAACAAAGAATTGCGGAAATGCGCTCATCTGACTCATTGTCTGACACCACTTTCCGGTGTAAAATCGTCCAAAAGTGCTGGTCTCGGGATATTAAAACGAACAATACTTATTCTCATGCAATACTTTGATTGTCTTAGCCTGATAAATTTCTCAGTTACTGTTTTGTTCCCCAACGGTCAAAGTAACATTAGAAACAAAATGAAAATCGTAAAACGGAATAATTCTTAATATGAAATGTTCAGCGTTATATCATGAAAAGTCATGAATACAGATTTTCTACAGACATTCGATAAAAAAAATTATCAATGGTATCATAACTTTTACACTTCCTTTTGATGCCGAATATTTGAACGAAAATACGTATCGACAATTCCGTCAAGGATGATATGTAGATTGAAAATATCTCACACTTTCTCCTTCAATTTATTCCGGCAGAGAAATATAAGAGCGAAGGATTTACAATCTAAAAGTAAAGTTGTGAGTAGAAATGAAAAAAAAATCTAAAATTAAAAAAAAAAGAAAATAAATATAATAAAATAAGGAAGGAGAGAAATAGGAACAGGGGAACCTCAGCAGTTTAGGTATCGGTTACTGGTCAGTAGCTGACCCCAAGCTCTTTGGAAAATCACTCATTACATCAACTTTCTAACCAAATGTTTTTCAAGAAAGGAAAGTTGAAAAATGTGAATAGAGACGATCGAAGGTGTTTATTTAAGATTTTATATTGGTTTCCTGCATTTTATAAATTTCTCTTAGAATTCGATAAGTAAGCGAGAATTAGGTGAATCATATGTCGATTTTTGTTGTCGCTCATTTTATCTTACATAATTTAAAGGTCATTTTAAAATTTCTTTAGCATAATGGGTCATATCTTTTTTTCATGAAAATTATGTATTCTGAAAATTTTCTTTTAGCCGTTCTCTAAAAGAGAGATGCTAATAAATCATTGCTTAAATAAACTAACCTCAAGCTGAATGATGTTTATGAATTGCAGAATGTTTTAGTTTTCAAAATAATAACATTTAACATAAAGTTGGGTAAAAAACTTATTGATTTTTCATGAAGTTACCTTTAGTAAGCTAATTACCCTAAGTAAATTACCCTTAGTTCTAATGACATTTAACATANNNTTGGGTAAAAAACTTATTGATTTTTCATGAAATTACCCTTAGTAAGGGTTCTTTATGAAATAATATATCAAAGATTAGTAAGCAGTATGTAATTCAAATTTCAGAACGTTAAATGAATGAACGCTGTAAGTTTCTTAAAAATACACAGTGTTTTTAATTTTAATATACATCTGTCCTTTTCTTCAAATTAAAATAGGCATAGTATATGCCATCAGAAGCAATATGCAGAGGGTCAATATGCAGGGGGATCTGCCATTAGTAATATGCAGAGGGTCAATATGCAGGAGGATCTGCCATTAGTAATATGCAGAGGGTCAATATGCAGGGGTATTTGCCATTAGTAATATGCAGAGGGTAAACTAAGGTTTTACTAGTCCATACTTTAATTATACTGTTTTTCAAAGCATTTAGTGCGTGAAAGTAAAATCACTGGTCTCATTATCGATAATTCAGTGATCAATTGATTTGTGTAGCAGCCTTCAAACTGAGCATACAAATTCAAATTTTACAACTTAGATATTTCTTATATATTCATAAGAAAATGCTATGCCAACCGTCTAATTTGATTTGAACGTTATTCCGCATGCATTAATGAACGAAATGTTGTTAAAACTGAGAATGCATGTTTCACCTTATTTGAAAAGTCACCATTTTAACCTTCGAATCGTTAATTCTATTTCATGATCTATATTTCAAGAGTATTGATCTTCACTGAAGCTGATCTAACGAGTTAAAAGAGAAAGGCTGCATCCGGTAGACAGAATTTTTAAATTTGATTTAATTAATTATCTTTTGATCAGAAAGTTCTATTGTAAATAAAAATAAAAAGGACATTCAAATTAAGATAAAATAATATAGCTTAATGAAAAAAAACTATAAAGAGTTATGTAAAAGTATCGTTTATATATAAAAATGTCTGTATTTGCATTGACTAAAACTCTTTGCTACTAGTCATATCCTTTGTGGCCTAGTAGCAGTGGTTTATTGGATAGAAAGATTTATTTGAAACTCGACATGCAACAATAGAAGAAAAAATCAAGAAAATGCAGAATAACCGAATCCACAGGAATTCGTATATTTCTTATTTTATAAAATAGTCGTTCAGAATGCTTTCCAATCTTTCAAATGAAATTCAAATTAGACTTCGGGACATTATCTTACCAATTCACCTAAAGCAGCTCCCAAACCGCTTTTTCCGTGTTCTAAGAAAGAATCAAAACCCGATTTAATGTCATATCCATCATCCAGCAAAGTAGGATACAATGTCCCCTGAAAATAACTCCAAATCCAAGAAAAGTTCTCTAAGAAACTTTGACAGCAATAAGAAGCTGAAAAGAAATCCGGTCACATAATCTCTTTTTCTTCCGTGCGTTCCCCTTGGACCTTCGGATGACGACAGATGGTCAGTAACGGCCAGTGAGGTAAAATGATGAAAGGTAGAGAAGAAACAACGAACCTCTGCAGTTCAGCTGAAATGAAAGAACACGCTCTAGACGAAATTCATTACCCTTCCCGTGCCGATATCGGTCCTCCTCCCTTCCCACCTTGTCAAAATGGTAGGATCCGATCTAATTTCCGCCGATTGAATTCGCGGCTCTGAAAATTGTTCAGATCGACAATTTAGAAATCTTGGTTGTTCCTAACTTTGTTATTGCCAGCCAGCACTTCAAATTATCTTCCCTGGACAGCTATATTTTTTATTGTTTACATGATATTGCTCATTTTTTTACTATTATTTTTCGTAAAAGAGACGTAGTTACATGTTTCATATAGACTGAGATATTATTCTTTTACCTCATAATTGGTGTTTCTGATTATATAGATGCATTATTTTATGTTCATGGCTTAATTTTTGCTAATTTATCCATGATGGTAAGAAGCCAATAAAATTTCGGGTGGTTTAAAAATGAAATTTGGCTTTTTAGGAAGATTGCTACTTCATATTTGTGAGTTCCGGCGTTTATCATTGCTAGTTCGTCCTGCGTACATTAATTTAGTGGGTCAGTTTTTTAGCAAAATAATGCGGAAATTTATCTATAAATAGTGATTTTGTATTAACCTGTAAGACTTCTCATAATTTGGAGGCAAAACGGTAACTTCAAAAATAATTGCTTATTTTACAATTTTAAAATCGTTGGTGTTTCGTGATTTTTCGTTCAGCTCTTTACAGCTTTAATGAGATTAATGGTTGAGAAGTACCTCATAATAATCAACAGTCATCAGATAACGAATTCGACATTTGAACCGCTATTTATAAGAAACGAACTGGAACAATCTTATGATCCAGTTGCAGTATGGTTTCTATTATCATAATTATAATTTTAACATCTATTATGATTTGCAACTGGGTTAATTAATTAAAAATGTTATGTACAGATAATATCAATACGATTTGTTTGGATTTTGCAAAGGAGAAACAATGCGGAAATTCTATAAGTGACTGCAATGCTAAATGAAAAGCACTTATTTTAAATTTTCAATAAATCTAATCGGTAATTATTCTTCTAGTGTCATCTTCTTTCGTTCTGCAGAGAAAATTGCTATGTTATCAAAAGTAAGCTTTATTTCGAGTTAAATGTACAATATTTGCTAATGTAAGTTCTTCCTCTCATAGAAATCTCCTTCCATACAGCTATATTGGATAACAACATTTCGAGCAGGAAAAAGAAAATTTCGTTCTATTGCACTTCGTTTAATATGTAAGACATACGACTATTGTACAGAGTATGTGAACGTAGGGACGAAATTCACTACACTTGCTTTAAAATAATCTACTAGTTAGTTACGAAAATATTTAGCTTTTACACCTTATTGTCAGTGCCATCTTTTGGGTTAATACAATCTATCACAGGTCAGTGCTATAATAGCCAAATTCAGTGACCTGATTTCCTCAAAAACTTTAATAAACCGCTCAGTTTTTATATTTTTAGCATATTCTTCATGATAAAATTGGTCAGCGCTTGTAAGCGCTACAATTTTTGCCGATTTTATTCCCAAAAGTTACGAATTATCAGTATGGATTGTTTGCCAAAACATGTCTGATTTAAGAAAAATTCTCAAATATTCTAACCATTTACTGAAAAAACGGATTGATGAACTTCGAGAGGAGGATTCCATTTTATAAAATTGGAAATGCAGAGTTTAATCAAAGTGAAAAACACTACACCTAGGAACATTTCTATAAAAGCAAGAGTTTTATTATTCAGCCGTTAGATATACAAGTTTATTAGTATTAGAAAAGATTCCATATTTCTCTGTTTATCTTGTTTCATGGCAGGTTACTTCTCTTTGCTAATTTCAATGCAAATAGTTTATCAAAAATTATTAAAAAGTTATTTCTAACTAATAATAAATCAGTTTGCACTAAGCTTTAGAATTTTTCAGAAATATTCTATTAAGGTACACAAAGTTACCCGTTGTTTAGATAGAAATGAAAATTATCTCACAGAATTAACTTTTTAGCATAACATTCTATATAACTTAGTTTATGGTTAGCAGAATCCAAACAAGAATGAAATGGTTCCGGCTAGTTTGTGTTTACTCCGTGAATGCCTCAGTAAACGATCTTGTGTATGTAGAATTTATTACACTCACTTATGTACATATAAGGATGATATATTTTTATCTATTTTCTAAACCGGAGAGAGATAAAAATACTCCCATATAAGAATTAATGGGTTGAAGTAAATAATTTCTGTGGTTAATAAAAATTACTATTCTGGATTTCTATTATTTTCCTATACAAACAGTAATTGGTTATTAGGTACCAATAATTGGTTATTAGGTACAGTGATGATGTTATATTTCTAAGCACTTCAACTTCGTTACTTTATTTAAGAGAACAAATTTTAAAATCTGATACGAGAGACTTAACACTTAAAAGACTTACTTTTGACTTATAGTTCTTGAATAAAACATGGGCCAAATTTTAAAAATTCCAATTTTGTTTTAAGTAAGGTTTATAGCTAAAAACAGTTTGTTACCAAATGTCAATACTGGGCTTTATTTCAGAAAAAAATTTCCTTGATAAAATTCTATAGTATTAAAGCACAGAGGAATTTTAATAACTAATAATACGGATAAGAAATTTTCTTCAATATTATAAAATAAAATATGCTACTCTCAAGCGTACAAACAATGCAAAAAAGATGAAGCCTCAAGTGAAAAATATCAATTTATTTTTATTTTTTATCAGCTATCAGGCTGCTGTCTATATGCTGTAAATTGATTTAATAATATTTTCAGAATGTAGCCTATTGGCAACAGCAGGCATTGGAGCTTCAGTCTTATTCTCATGATTTTAGAAGACAAAATTCGGTATGTTGCTTAAAGGCAACACAGGACATATAAGGGTTAACGTAAGGGCCTCGGCACCCTCAAATTTTATTTCTACAATTTTGATCAAACTTTTAAATTTTATAGCAGATGGTTGTAAGCTGTGCAGAAACTTAAATTTCTAAATAACTTTCATATTTAAAAGTTAAAAATTTAAAAATTTTAAATTTTCTAAAAAAATTAAGCCTTTTTTAAAAATGCTTCTTCTCACACAATTTGTATTTTTCCCTCAAATTTTTTTAAAGGGACCACTCAATGTACTTACCTGAAAGAGGGATCGGATTTTTTTATATATACATTAGTTTCTGAGAAAAAACAATTGCTTAAAATTTTGTGAAACTTTTTGGAAAATATCAGCTTTTTTCACTTTGTACATTTTAAAAAATTTTCTAATCAAAATTTTTTGCAAATCCATCCCTAATTTTCTATTAAGCATGCATTTGTGAGTGAGCAGAAAAAATTTCAGGTAATTAGAATAAAATATGATTGCATTTAGCACTTTGTAGCAGATACAATTTTGGAAAAAAGCAAACTCAGAAAAAAAGCTTTAAAAATTTCAACACAGTAAAATTGTTTTAAAAACAACTTATATCAAGATAGTTTTTTTCAGAGAAATAACCTGACATTTGAAAGTCCTAAGGTATCAATTTTATTAATATATATTTTAACCATAATTATTAATGTGCATTATCATATATAGGGATACTTAGAAATATTTAAAAAAATTAGAAAAAATTCACATTTTTCAAATTATTTTATTCAAAATATTTAATAAATGACCTGCAGTTCTATTTATCAAATATATATTAATACACAGCAAAAATTTTAAACCATTTTATTGAAATTTTATTGACAATGAAAAATTCAAAAAAAGTAGAAAGAGAGAAGCGAAAGCAGTTATGATGATGATGATTCAAATGTGATTAATAAATAATAAGAAGCGAAAGCAGTAAAACTGTAAACAAGCAAAGAATAAGCCGTTACGGTTTCAAACAATCTTGCTTTGCTTTCATGGAAAAAAATTAGGCGGCTTTGCAACTTGCACGTGTCCCTTAAAATATAAAGTTTATTCCTTCAACTTCAGTTTCTGAAACAACAGAAATAATAAAAAATAAAGTTTCGTCAAAGGTCAGAGAATCGAAGGCCAAAGGCACCATATCAACTTAGAATAATGAAAGAATGCATTAGAAAGTTAAAAAATAACTTGTAAAATAAATCATTAAGGTACCGAGATTTTTAAAAAGCAAAACTGATCTTGACACTTTATTCAGAATTAGAAATGAAACCATAACAAAAGCAAAAAAGTTACATAAATCAAAACATTAAATATACCAGCATGTTTCAAAATTTGACACTTTTACTAGTTTTGCGGACAGTCTGCCAATCTTCCCTTATACCTCGAAATAAATTTATGCGTTTTTTTTTCATTATTACTTCAGGCAAGAAAGGACTTTCATTATGGAAATGCATTTAAGAGCAGACGACAATTCCAGCTTATTCTTCCACTCATTCAACTCAACTTTAATCTTAACTCCATCTTTCTAACTGCGAGCTTCTATTTTATAAAAGGTGACTGTCAGCTTCAATAGCTTTGGAATAATGAAGACGAACGCTGAAGAATTTGATCAATTTTATTTCGAATAAACTACAAGCGTTAGCAAATCCCTTGGAATGTTTTCTCTGAACGATAGTTTTAGATGGGAAAAAGAGTTAAATTAAGAATTCCCAAAAGATTTTCTTCTAATGTCACTATTTTACGGTTGATTTGGAGCTGCATTTATTTATTTTACGATCGTGTTCAGATTCAGAATTACGTTTCGAAACCAAAATCATATATATCGCGTTAAATTTCAGGTTGCTAGTTCGAAATGATTTTTTCTTTTGGTTTACTGCTTTTCTCGTATTATCCAAGTTGACAAATAGTAGCGTGTTGCACATTTGCTGTTTAAATTTAATTGCCATATCTTGGAATACATTTGCTTATCTTAGACAAAACTTAAATTAGATTTTCTAATTGTTTATTTTTAATGTTCTGTATAGAGATCATAACTGGCATGTATTGTATATAAGGGATACTTGATGGAAGATGCGACAAAAACGTTTCAAAACTGTAATTTGGAATCCATCAATCTAAAGTCCTTTCATATAAAGCGATGAAATTTTAAAACTTCACATTTCAATTATAATATGTATTAAAACATTTTTTGATGCATGGAAGTTAAGAAATTTTTATTGAAATCTTTAAAAATTTAGAATAATAAATTTAAACTGATCTGAAAATGTATTTAAGCTGATACTCATTCATTAACTTCTAGCTGTTTTTTCATAAAATTATGATATTAATCATATTTGAGTACTGTTAAATGGATACATTGAATTTTGGAAATTTTACTTTCTTATATCTGGACTGTCCGAATTTGTTTAACCTGGACTCATGAATTTTCTCAACTTTTTAGAACAATTATGTAATTCAAGGTTAACTATCTGGGTGACATTTTGATAGAATGTACAGAGCAACCTAAAATAATGATCGCCTAGATCAGAGGTTCCTAACCTGTGGTGTGAATGCAAATTGGTGCGAGTGTGGTGCTTTGAGGGTAACATGAAACTAATGTTGGTCATGGAGGAAAAACAAAACATAAGGGATTAAAATGAAACGAAATTAAGGTTACAGAATTTGGTTTCGCCAAAATCGTATGGAAATTGTGCAACTTGGAAAGCCTACGGACGAATTAAGAAAAAGGAAGGAGTAGATTAAGACGTAGTAATTGATTGATAATTGTTGTCACCAATCCAGCACAATACCAATCTTATTGCATGAGTCATCCATGTCTTGGCAAAAGACTGGGTGCCAGTATTCTTTCTATTCTTTTTCTTCGTGTTCTTTTGTTTAGGTTAATTTTAATAAATGCGAATTGTCTCTAAGATTTTTGTCTCGATATTTTTATTTAACCCTTGATTTACCGAATTAACTTACCAGACACTTTTCAATTTTATTTTGGATTCATTAGATAAGTTTTAATGTAGAATAACCTCAGGAAAGATGAAAAACTTTTTTAATTAAATAAAAAAATTTAATTAATTTGACTAATAATTAAAAAATTAAATTTTTGTCTTCATCTGTCATCTACTACATTCTTCGTATTCATGTAAATAAAAAACGGTCAAATTACGAAGATATAAACGGGATTAAAGTAACACATTTAAGTACAGTTTTCAACTATACATATACGAATACTTGAAGAAGAAAATAAATAACTTTTCAGCATGTTGAATAAGTCGTCTTTCGAAATAAATAATAAAAAGCGTATTCTAAAACAGTCTTTGTTTTTATTCGTATTCCTTGAATATATTCCTTGATATTTATTTGAACTAATGTACTATTATATTGTGACGAAAGTGTCTTGTGGGTTACGTGAATGCAATCCAATGAGCAGGATTTAAAAAATTTAGCTCTTTATTTTACAAATATACCAAGCAAAGAAACGTAGCACAAGTATTGACACAGCACTAGTAAAAATTCACAAAAGAGACTACCAACAAATCTCAACACAGCGCTCAAAGGTTTCTTGTTAACTCACCAGCTTGCTTGCTGATCAAATTCCAACTGGCTCTTCTTGGCTTGGGAGCTTGCCTTTATACTTTTCAACAGGAAGTGACTTCATGACGTAGGAAGTGACGTAATCTCTAGAAAGTTCATGAAACCAGTAGAAATAGGTTGAAAATTCGAGGTCCTTCTAGAAAATTCTCTTTGTCGCCAACTTTGCCGCCAAGTCGCCAAAGTGGTCGCCAAATTTCTCGCCAAGATTAGCATCTCAGGGAAACGACTTCATAGCTTTGTAACAATATTTTTTAAATGCGTTTTCTGAAAAATGAAAATTTCACTAAAATTGATCCACGAAAAACGTCTCCAAAACAATTCATTAAATTCATTGAAATTTGGTACACATGTGTCAAAACCCTTTGAGGGTGTAATAGATCGCATATTTCATGATAGCTTTATTTAGTCATGTTTTACAGTCAATTTAAGTTCGAAACATAGGATAATTTTGGCAAAAGATCAATGACGTCAACTTTGAATGTTCATAAAATATTTATTTATGAAAATAAATTTTATTTTGCGGTCTATTACATTCTAGATAGTTTGAGAAATGCTCGTGCGAAATTAAAATTAAATATGTCCCATATTTTTTCAATTATGCTGTTTTTCTTAACATTGACATTTTTATTAAAATTCTTGAAAAAAATTATTATTTCAAAAACTATTTATGTTATATGGATTTTTATTTCTAATTGTGACTATTTAAGCCTCTTTTTGTTATTTAGCTCTGTAAGTTTTTTTGTGCATTCTTTTAAAAAAGTTTTTCTCCAAACCTAGTCGGGTACCTTAAGAATCGACTCCCAAGTTCAGGAAGCCGTCGTTAAAGTGGCTCCGAGGGCTGGACTGTCATTACTTCTGTGCCGTTTTCGGTAGATCGAGTTACTGATGGTACAAATACTTCAACAACCTTGGTGACTATGTGGAAAAGTAATATGTACCAGTGCTTTTATACCTTTGTCTGTCTCTTTGATTTCGTGAATAAACCTTTTCTCTCAGAGGACTTGTTACTTTGCTTTTTGAAACATCCTCTTGCAATGTTTCTAGGTTAAAATTATACAATAAAGTGTCTTATCTGAAAACAAACACCCATGAATAGTTAGAAATATCAACAGGTTTAAATAGAAACTCTATTTATGTTTTTTGCAGGTTAATTAAGTTCATTGTGAACACAATCAGTGGTTTTGACGTTATAAACGGTGTATGAACTCTTGTCGCTTCATAGCACTAAAATAACAACGTTTGTTTCCAATAATCCAAATTTTCAACATTTAATTGGTGCGAAGACATTTTAATGATATTCAAAGTATAAATATAAAGCTGCATTAGCTGTATGAACTAGAAGATCATGCAATTCGGCCTCGTCTTTCGATCCATTATGTAATAACACTTCAAATGCTATAAAATTACAAGATATTGAATACTATCCCATCTCGGTAATCTTCTAATAACCCTAAAGTGTGAAATATTTATTAAAATCATACAATAGAATGTTAAATAACCAACGATAAAGGTTTGACGACAGTACCATATCTTGCTTTTGTTCTTTCTCTAACTAAAGTATGAGATTCAAGCAAAAGGAGTGGACTACATCAATCAAAGGAAAATCAAGCCAAAAAGTAACGGCCGATTCCTTTCGTCTGTTTTAGGTTACTAAGTGGTCAGCAATCGTTCTAGAAGAGCAATTAAATACCACAGTACCTCGGACAAGATAAGGAAATTTTCATCTTTGTTCCGTACTTGCCATTTCTTAATTGCCAATTTATATGATAAAATACCGCATATCTTCAAAAAATCGAATTCTGGAATGTAATAGCAACAACCCAAAGGTAAGGGATTCGAGTTTTACGATTTCTTTTTTTCACTGATTTCTTGCATGAAACAGCAGTTTTATTTTTACTAGGTGAGAAAATGCAAAAAAGTAGAGTTAAAATAGGATATTTCAACTATTTAAGCCTTTGTGGACAGGTGACTTTTTAGAGCATTGTGACCAGGTTGGCGCGCTTGTTTTTTCCAACTCTGGGCTTATTTAATTACACACAACTTTATTTCTTTGTGGTATAATAAGATTAAAGATTGAATGGATGATACAAACATGTGTGTTCAAATTTGAGTCGCTATATTCATCGTGAACTGAAATTTCCTCCACGTCAATCTCAGAATCAGGTTCTTTGCTGTTGTACTTAGTCACTTCTTCATCGAGTTAAAATGCATCAGATTCGTCCTCTGCTTGTCTCTCCTTGCTTAATTCTTCCAAAACAGCCGAATATTGCTCTATAGGGATAATTTCCCACCGTGATAGCCAGGTTGGGTTGTGGAAAGAGTTTCATGCATTTTCAAGAGCGATCAGACCAAACTGACTGATGCATCATCAGTGGAAACTGTCGGAGCAAGTAGGAGGAATGTTACTACGAGGTTAAAGTGATGGCGCACTTTATACGCCGTACCTGTCCGCAAAGGGTTGATCAGATTGTTTAGTATACCTGAACATTTTAAAACGATTTTGAAAACTTGATTTTTCTTGATTCAACATGAAATATCTCCCGTGGCCGTTTTACTAAAGTCAGATTTAGTGTGCGCCAGGCCCACGAACACGGCGGATCTTCAGTGGAATCGGATTTCGAACCTGGAGCCCTTCGGTTCCTAAGCTGAAGATTTGCCACTAGCCCAACGCTACCATTTTGTAGTAAGGGATTTGGGGGGATGAAAATTTCAGCCCCTTCTCTACCCATTTTGAGTTGGATGGCCCATCCATGAATTCGGTTGAAACCATGTCATAAGAACCAATGTAACAGGTAATATTCCTGTAAGGAATATACCTTAAGAGGAGACCATTGAACCAAAAACATATCGCAACTTTATTTTTTGCAATGTTATCAATTCGATAGTGAAACTAAAAAATTAAGGTCTGGAACGAGTTTTTCTTCACACAAACCAAAGAAATTGCATAGAATTCACAAATTCTCATATTGCAAGATATTACTATGCAGAACGAATTTGATATTCTATACTTTTGTTATATCTTATATTTATCCAAAAATATTATGTCTACGAGATAGTTTGTGAAAATATTTATTCTAACTGCTATGTTGACTGGTTCTTCAGACATTAAATTATCTCATCCGAAGTTACAAACTTAGTGAAATGGATGGGAATATTTTTAGGAGGTTTTGCGATTTGCAGTTGTTTTGGAATAGACAAAAAAATCATTGCTTTGAAACCATTTATTTTTTTCTAATCAAATAGGAAAAGAAATGTATCAGAATCTATAAATTACTTTGAACCGTTGTTATTTGCGAATAAGAGTCCAAACATTAACTCTTAGAAACATATTATGGGATATAGACATTTTCATATAAAATTATATAAAAATTTTAATGTTACTTTTCCCCAAAATAAATACATAATTATAAATAAACTTTTAAGCAACGCATTGGAACTTCCTTTAAAAGCTATAAATTCATAAATTTTTTATTGTGGCCCGTAATTTGCAAAATTGTGATATGCATCTGAATGTATACCTCTATTCAATTTTGAGTTAAATATTCCAATCCTTAATTATTATATACTATTTTGCATATTTATATAAATAACTTTTTAAAGAGAATATCAAACAAAGAATAAGCAATTAAGTACAATTCGGTTGTTTTTGCATAACCCAAAATATAAATCAAATATTATTCCAAAATTATATTCTGTATAGATACCAAATAGATTTAACAGTTGCATATATCGAAAGGTAAAAGAGCAAACAAAAATTTTAATAGAAGCTAAGGGAAGCAATCGTAAATTTAAAATTTATCAGAAAAGTTCATAAAATTTTAAATAGTTTCAGAAATGCAGACTTTTCCATTCTTCTATTTTATAGAAGTATCTACAAATTTTTTCGTTGGCCAGTAGATATAACATCAGCAACAGAAGGAAAGCTATGACATGAGTATTTGTCCTTTTGGCATTTCAAACATTCCATTCAAAACATATTCGAATATTTTCCTAACTTCTTTCAACGACGGATATATATTTCAGCTATGCGTATATTCTTCTGCTGGGCACGTTCCATAAAATATTATCTGAATGCGAATATTTATATCATTTTTTATGTTTTTTGATGTTTATGTATACATAAGAAGTGAAGCTTTACTTAAAGATCAAAATTACAATCACTCTATGTTTTGAGCTTTCTGAAATTTATATAAATAGTGTTGAAACCACTAAAAGAAAAAATCATTGAAAAGAAAGCTCAGTTGCTTTTCGTTGGAATTTATTGCTACTGACTGATGTGAGTTCCCATTATGAAAGAAAACTTCGTCACACGGCGTAAAAGATTTATGAAGAATCGAAGGAGGGCTAGAAGAAGAATCTTTTATACTTCTACTCATGTTTACTCTACTACTTACTACTTCTACTTCAACTACTTACTACTTCTACTACT
>BGPR01000642.1:87805-130653 GCA_013235015.1 Araneus ventricosus | reverse complement strand
ACTTCTACTACTTACTACTTCTACTTCAACTACTTACTACTTCTACTCATACACTCTATGTTTTGGGCTTTCTGAAATTTATATCAATTGTGCTGAAACCACTAAGAGAAAAAAATCATTGAAAAACAAGCTCAGTTGCTTTTCGTTGGAATTTATTGCTTCTGACTAATGTGAGTTCACATTATGAAAGAAAACTTCGTCACACGGGGTAAAAGACTTATGAAGAATCGACAGGAGGGCTAGAAGAAGAATGTTTTACACTTGACATGGCGTTTTACAGAATAAAATGTACAAAGAACTTTAAGGAGAAGAATGAATCCATGAAAAACGAAAGGAGTAAAATGAATCGGTTCTGAAAAAAATTCGTTCGGAGAGAACGAGCTGTCTAGGGAGAGAGATGAAAAAAATTCAATACACATTATACTTATTCTCCTAGAGAAAGGAATTTGACTTCCAACAATTCATTAATAAAATCGGCTACCTTATAATACAAATGACATCAAAAATTTTTCTCTTTAAATAAACAAATATAGAGGAAAAATTTGGAAAAAGTCGTCAGGATGTTGTTGTCTTTATGCTTGCTTTTTTTTACTCGAAACATCATTTTGCTCATCCATTGTCAAAAAAAAACATTTTTTTTTTATCAAAGACGCTCAAAGTTTGAATTTCCCTTTCATGCTTTTTTGAATCGATTTTTTTGTAAATCGAATTGCGAAATGTGTGTAATGTGAAACGTAAAAACGATGAAGCATTTTTTTAAAGCTTTACTAAATTGAGTTATTTCTATCTCTGGAGTATTCGATTTACCACGTGGACCCGAATTCTCTGACGAAAATTTCGCTTGCACCATTTTGAATTTATCTTTCTTTCTTCACAGTAGTTGATAATTTTGGATATTGTGGATGTCCCATCATTCAATTTTGCTCTTTTAAAATTTTGATCAATCGCCATTTATCTCCAGAGTGGGATTGCTAACATATTTGTTATTGAGAAATTGCGCTTGTTATCTCTTCTCATCCTTATCTCAGAGTTGTTCTGTTCAGTTGCACGAATTGCATTAAACTTATATTTGTATTTATGTATCTGAATAATCGATTACATTAAGGAGAGTTGGAACCCTAAGTCGGTTAACCCTAACCCTGTTATTTCGTTGTACCTTTTCTCAAAATCCCGTATAGATTCATGTTTGAAATTTTTTATACAAGTAAAGTACATTTTTCTCATTATACCGAAATGATTTAAAAAGAAATTCAAAAATTTATTTTTTAGAAATTTTTTGTGTCAAAACAGAAAATGTAAAATTGGCCATTTCGATGTACATTTTCTCAAATTCTGCTACAGATACATGTTTGAAATATTTTAAAGAAATAAAGTATACCTTCCTCATTATACGGAAATGATATTTTTTTTAAAAACCTCAAAACTTTATTTTTTTATAATTTTTTTGTGTCAAAATAGGGTAAACTTTCACTATGTCTAATTAAATATTTTGTAAATTTATAAAAAATTAAAAATTAACTATAAGCTCACTTCAGTATAATGAGGAAGTTGTACTTTGCTTCTATAAAAAATTTCAAATATGTATCTATAACGGAGTTTGAGAAAAGGTACATCGAATTGATCAATTTAACATTTTTTGTTTTGACACAAAAAATTTTGTAAAAAATAGATTTTTGAGTTTAAAAAAAATCATTTTAATTTAATGAGAAAGATATACTTTACTTGTATAAAAAATTTCAAACATGAATCTTTAACAGATTTTGAGAAAAGGTACTTCGAAGTAACAGGGTTAGGGTTAACGGATTTAGGGTTCCAACTCCTCTTAACCACACGAATCAATTTTTTTTTAAATTGCTTTCATGCTGTTTTCAATTCTAGGTGGGTATTTACATAATGAGTGAAGAAAAGACAAGAAAAAGGCAAAGTCACGTTATAGGTATATAAAATTTACCAGGTCTTCTCTCAACTATTTTTCTAAATCAACTCACGTTAAGCAAGTCATTCTTTATTTCCGCCTTAGTCCATTGGAACGCTCCTTACCTAACCAAATGTTAATATTCCAATTGATGATTACACAAATAACGTTAAAAATTATAGTGTCTGTAAATAAACTTGTTCTCTAAAGAAGAAAACAAAATCGAATATGGCATTCTCGTGTGCCTTTCTTAAGTAGTAGATGTGAAATATGCACATACATACGTTAAAAGATGTACAGCCAGATACCTGAACCGAGTTTCCTCAAATTTGAGTGAGCCATTTGCTTACTTTAAGGAAAATGGAAAACCGGAAAGCTAAGGTGCTGGAAGGAATAAATATAAATGTAGCTTCGCTAATGAATATTTTTGAAAATGTGCGTCTACACGTTTGTATGCAGATCACATTAATATTCCGAATTATTTTAAATTATGGCGAATTTTTACCCCATATTAGTTGCCAGATTTTTGAATTGTGGTCACAACAACTCATGCATCCATTGTTTAGACATGCATGGGAGATACTTCTTTGAATTTACTCTGCAGACTATCCGTGGATAATGTTATCGAAACAATAGATTTTAAAGCTTTTACTTTATTTTTCCTATTTTTAATTTAAAGCATTTCATATGAAATTCCATTCCTAAATCTTTAAAGACAGCAGGTTTATCAGCACTAACACCACACACACACAAAGTTGCACAGTTGACCAAAGCTGATTTTTTTTATTTCATTTTTTTCTGATGCGTTTATTGGAAAAAATGATTTTCAAACTTTTTTTCTTTTAAAGTATCGCAATTTAATTTGTGGGATTTATGTAGCCAAGAAAGAACAGATATAGACCTACATTAAAGGACCAAGAATATACAAAAGTATCGATTGTAGTTTTCATTATTATCCCAAGATATTCGCAAAGTCAAATTTACGGAGCATGAGCGCATTGAGAAGAAATTGCACTTAAATTTCTACCACTATTCCTTGCCTCAAAACTTGGGACCAGCTTTCATAAAGCTTTTTTAATCGTTGGAGGATTTTAATCGCACAAATTTATAATGTCCCAATTTTAAAAATGTCATAACGTTTGTTCAACGTTTTATAATAAAACTAAAATAATTATAAGAATTTAAAACAAATATGAATTTTACATTATATTTATTAATATAATATAAAATTACTAATTATATATTAATATATAAATAAAAATTGCAAATTATAATTATTAATAATTTTAATATAAAAACATTTTTACTAAAATTTATAACAAGAATATCATAATTTGGATTTGTTTGAATATTGAAAATGAAAATTACATTCAATCATTTGAGGCTATTTCTTGCGTGTGTTTTATGTTATATTTAAAATAATTCTACTTAAAAACACTTGAATAAAATTGAATTCAACAATTAATCCCCAAAATTTATTAAATCAATTAAATAGATTAATTAAACTATAAACTAAGGCAATATTTAATTAAGACATATTTCACGTCTAATGTGCAATTAAAATATTTATAACTGATTATTTCCAGAGCATAATAATTACTAAAGTTACGAATCTTTCGTTATATATGATAATCGCCAATCTATATAAATTACTTTTTTAACAATGTACGATGCAATTATTTAAAAGCTTAACTCTTCTCTTAGAGAAGAAAAATGGAAAGTAGATGCATATGAATGGAAGATTCTCATTTAATTTGTAAGAAATTTTTGTGCAAGGTAACCAGTTGCTTGTCTTTATTTCTTTACAATAAAACATTATTATCATAAACATGAAAAAGCCCCTTTTTTAAATATTTTTATGCCATATGTTCTAGTTATATATGAATAACAAATAAAGACATTCGAAAGTTTCAAACACTTTTAGACAAAAATTTGGAATGTATGTTTAAAGTAACTCAAAGGCTTCAGATCCCTAAGGTAAGATACCAAGGTAATTCAGTTACATACTAGTTATGCAAAAGCAAACTTAGAAAGCCCAAACCGTTAAAGCAATTTTAGAGGTACCAATCCAAAACAACTTATCATTCCATTAAAAAAATTATTGGCAGTGTTTTCTTTCGGAAAATTGTCCCAAACTATAATTCGGCCAACTTTATTTATAATTAAACATCCATTGTAAATGAATCCAAGTTAGTGTATCACCAAAGCCACTAAGCATGGCGAAAAACTATTGAAAAAATGAACCAATTTTACGTTTTAAAGATGGTGTAAAATTTCGCTCCTTATTTTAAAAGCATAAAGTTTGCCTGTTAATTTCTGCAATGTTAAATAAGCTATAGTGGCACTGCAAGCAGAAATTCTATTTTCAGAAATGTGGTAAAAAGCTTTGCATGAACTTCGTTTTCAAAACCTCACTCATTTTGAAAGAATTGCACCACGGCTTTTCTTTCGAAATAGTATCGCATTTCACGTCCGAACACTTGAAAAAAGTTTTAAAAAGGCTCGGAGGAATTAGATTTGTTTCCTCGTTAAACCCCTACAAACTGTTGAGTGTTTGCCTTAGAAGCAATTTTCGAGAAGAAAACTCTTTTGTAGGAGAGATAAGGAAACAAATTGAAACTTCTTTTGAAAAGGAAAGCGCTTCCTCTTGTCTGGGAATGAAAATGTTGTCGAATGAAAGTGTATAAAAGGAATTAATACAACTAATATTTTGATAGGTTTTTGTGTGCTTAAACACCAAATTCAGATTATATTTTATTCTCTTACTTACGGAAAAGGATAAAAATCTAAATCTTATCCAAATATTCTTTAAATAAATATTTAATAGATATTAGAAAGGTGTTTTATAAGTCTGTTTGGAATTCCAGCATATAGTTACTGTTTTTAAAATTGTAATTTAAAACTTTTTCCACAAAAGTGGTCTTTGTACAACATACCATCTTACGAGAAAAGCTAAGTATAATATATTTCAAAATAGGTAAGTTGCTATTCAAGGAAGATAGAATAAACAACTTTAAAAGGATAAAATTGAGAGAAACCTTCATGAATTTCTAAGAAAACTAGAAAAACGTTGTCTTTCATTCATTCTAATATAAAGGGCAGAAGATTATTTAAAATATAATAAAAAGTGCTTTCCAAAAGAAACGTATGTTTATAAAGTAGCTTCTTTTTAATCAATTATAAGAAACATAAATTTAAAATTAATATTGAAGATATTTTTATTTTCTCGGAAGTAAGTTTGAAAAATGTGATTTCTCATTCTGATATGATCGGTAAAGAAATCATTTCAATAGTAGGCCTATTCTTAAAGTATAAGAAATTATATATGGCTAACATATAAATTGAAGAAGCAAGCATTTTAAGAAAAACGAATAAAAACCTTTTAACAACATTTCTTAACACTCAGTATTAAATAGTTAGCACACCATTTTTAACAACGGATAAATATTTTGATGCATAAAAAATAATTTCATTTATGTTAAAATCACATTTAAAAATGTAACCCTTCTTATGTTTTGTAAATAACGAAATAAAAATTCAATACAGTAAATATAATTTAATGTTGAACTACGTTTCTACAATTTTACGGTGGTTACGTTTCTATAAAGATAAGAATTTAGTGGGAAACATCGAACCATACTGCCGATTTTACATCAAGAATTTATTGGCTGGATTTTCTCTTTCTCGAACTGAAATAAATTAAAATTCTTTCAAACATGTTCTGTACGTGATTTAATAACAAGGATACAAAACAATTATTAACAACAAGGATACAAAACAATTATTAACAACAAGGATACAAAACAAGATTAATGTTGGCAAATGCTGGCATTTCCAACGCAATGTTCCAGTCTGTTTTCCAACAGGCTAATTATTCTCACGCATCTTTAATTCCATATTAATATGATTTGATGCTTTCCACCAAAAAAGAAGTTACATATTTGTACAATTTCCAACTCAAAAAATTCGATCATTTAGTCGAATATTCAAATATAGCCAAATCGCAGCAACATCACACATTTTATACCTTATCATTAGGATTCATCTATTTTATTTATGGAAATTTATTTATTTATTTCATTTATTAACATTGTTTTAAATTTTATTCTTTAACTTTCATTTGACACAGATTTAATGTGATTTTTGTATAGATTTATCTTTTAATTTATATATGGATTACTCTTTAGGATTAAGTTGATTTATTGCATTGATTTACTTTTATTATTGATTCATATATGAGACAGTTTCTAAGTTATTTGAGTAGTCCGTACATATTACTATTCAAATATAATTTTCACTTTATCTCGAAAACTAGAGCCAATCTGACGAAAAGAACGCCGGATTCGGAATCAGCAACACGAGATTATTTTAAATCACTGTACAGGGTAACAAAAAAGCATAGGGGTCACTTTTGTGGTTATTTACCTGTAAAGTTATAAAACCTATTTACATATACAGCATACAGATCGAAAGCTCCGCTATTAGACTTTCGATTGCAGTACTGTTCTATAAAATCACAATAATGCCTTTGAAGAAATTTGACTAAATGCTGATTGGTCAAGTACAATCACTTTTAGAACTTCGATGGAGCCACAGGATTATACAAACCCATTTTACAAAGAAATGTATTTCGATTTCACTCAGCCATATCAGTCGCATCAAGAACTCAAAACTCGGATTGACGAAAAATGATTCAAAGCCAATAAAAAATGGACGTCAAAGCAAATTGAAGAAATCAGATTTGCAGGGGCTTGAGAAGATGGCATCGAAACCAGATCCGCCAACACAGGCAAGCACGGATAAAGCTCTTAGCGTGAGCCAGCAAGTTGTAAGCTATCAACTAAAACATACATAAAAGAAAAATGCCATGAAGAAACTAAATGTCATCACTTGAATGAGAGATCGGTGCAGATTAGGAGGCAACGTTCATGGCCACTCTACAAGCTTCTCCGCAAGGACAGATGGCGAAAGTTCATTACAACTGATGAAACTTGGATCTATTTATCCGATACCAATCTATAGTTCAATGTCTTAGGCGTGACCAGAAGAGGCGAGACTTCACTCCGTCAACCACGGTGCCTCATACCAAAGGCGTAATGGTTTGGATGGGTATTTCCTCCAATGGTGCTACCAAATCACGGTTTGTGCAACCTGGGGCCAAAATAAATTCTGAAGATTACATATAGAAAATATTAAAGCCCTTTCTAAAGGACGTTTACTGCAGATTGTACCCAAATGGTGATGCTGTTTTCCATCAGGATTCTGCTCCATCGCATGCATCTTGGCTCACCCAGAAATTCCTCACGGATCAGCAAGTGTAATTCCTGAGGCCACAACAATGGATGTCAAACAGTCCTGACGCTTCACCATGTGACTATTTCCTATGAGGGCATCTGAAAAACAATCTGAATAAGCGAAGAGTTTCTACGCTGATGGGCATTCAAAAGACTATTAGAGAAGAGGTGAAGAAAATCCCCCAGGAAATAATTTTGTGGGCTTTGAAATCATGACTGAAGCGTTGTAGACAAATCTATTATTCCGAAGGTCGATATATTGAGAAGCATCGCTGGATTTGTGTAATAACTTTTGGAAATAAAAACCTTCAAAAATGATCCCTATACTTTTTTGTTACCCTGTAATTCAGTGTCTAAAAATCAGCGTTCATCAGTGTTATAGCTCCAAATTAAGAATTTAAGCTTACATATATAACGAATTTATATTTATCCCTATCTATAGCCTCGAAATATTTTTATGAAGGAAAATAAAAACCAGAAAACAAATAAAACTCTTTGAAAGAAAATCTGTTGCGTCTGATTATAAATGACTTTCACTTCTAGCGGTTTAAAAAAATTCATGAGTAATTCGATAAGCATTGAAAAAAGAAATATTGTTCCAAATAAAGAAAAACCTCAAATTACTTTTTCTTTGTAAGAGGAAACATTTTAGCTTTTTATTTCAATTTCTATAAGTTTCAACTGATTTTGGAAAGCATTTTTATAGTTATTAACATTTTAAGATTGAATTAACTTAAAGGTATTCCATTGATTCATATTTTGTGTTGTACAATTCAAATGACGTAGAAAAATAAAAATCAGCTATTTATTCCATTAGACTGCATGCTAAATTTAACTAGACCATGATTAATGTTTCTAATTTTGACGAGAATGAACGTTTTAAGTGAAATTCGATATGTTGCTATTAATTACAGTATATTTTAGGATAACAATTTCGCCCAGCAAAGGTTCTTTGCTAACTTGACATATTACAACAAACGTTTCTAAATTGGAAATACACACTAAACTTGAGTATTCATGAGTTGCCTGCTATTTTTTGGAATTGTTATTGGGTATTAACGACAATGAATTAAAAATAGTGAATCAGTGAAAAATATTTAATAAAAATAATAAAGTTATAGTTATATAATCATATACAATTATTTTTCTATGATAAATAAAATTTAAAAAATTATAATTGTTGGAAAAGGGATTTGCATTTTAAATATCATATACATTGTAAGAAACCAACTCTAAAGTTCAGATTATGAATATAGCTGTTTCCACAAAAATAGTATAACTGAAAATATTTAATCTTGAATTGTTCCAAAGTTAGTTATCGCTTTGAAAGTAGTCTCTAGTGAATTAGATTGCAGTGAGCTGAATTGTGGAAAGTTAGGCACAGATAAGTATGGTTTCCAATAGCGAAACCGGGATCAATGATGCTTTCTTCCTGTCTGGGTAACTTCGTCCCTTTAGATATTTATATTTCTCAGTATTTTAAAATTCTATGCATGTCATGTTCATAGATAATGCACTTTTTATAAATGATTGGAATTTACTTGATAAATATGATGAAATAATGTTTAGAAATTAATAAAGATAATTACGAAATTAAAATTTGTAGATTTAAGACTTTCCGTTAAACGCATGTCAGTTAATATTTTCCTACAGATTTCAAACAGACTACTAAACGCAATTTATTTAAACCTGAACTAAAATGGACATCAGTTCTCTTCAAGGTATAGGCGCGGAACCCATTATATAGAAAGACCCGACGGCATTTGGCATGGTTCGCGAAACTCAACTAATCATTTCGACTTGGTTTCAAACTGCATTCTACTGGCCTCCGAATACAGAAAGTTTTGAGAAAACTCCTCGTATCGAACACAAGCAGGAAGTGCAATCCACACCCAGTCGGTTCAATTGCTATGTCAGGATATTATTCCAACAATATCTTTCGAAATCGAGAACGACTGCTTCGGCGTATGCAAGTCGAAATAATTTCTGTCTGGTGCACTTATGGAGAATGCTGAAAATATGGATATGACATTTTGGAACGAACAGGGGAATATTTTAGAACTGGTTTCATGATATGAATTACATTAAAGTCAGTCACTCCTCTATCTTGCAATTTACTCGGATGTTTTTTGTTGAATAAGATAATTTATCTAGCTCCTATTTTTGTGAGGTAATGCTTCTAGATCTTTAGAAATATATTCACTGAATATCCAACAATAGATTGTTTCTTCTTCTTTATATATACGACTTAATTACTAGTATTTGTGTATATCGAAAAAGTACTAAATTTTCTTTAACATAAAGAGAAGAAGATAAATGCCTTGTAGTGTTCAGAAATTTTGAAAGACATTTTTGTACTTTTGGAATAGAAAGGTTAGTATGCAGTGTAAGACACGTATTTAAAACCAGAACAAAAACCGAAATTTTGCTTATTATATATCTCCAAATCTTTGTTTTTTATTAGGAAAATGTTTGAACATTTGAAAGTTTAACAGTGCCAGTTTCTCAATCCAAATAATTAAAAAAAATCAATTTTTTTCTACAAAACCAATAATTACATGAAGCATGAAGTAGTTTTATTATTTTATACTCATTTTAATTATTAGTATACAAGAATAATCTATTATTCTGGTCTAAAAATGATTAAATACATTCTAAAAGACATTAAACATTAAAATTAAACACATTCCAGGAATTTGAAAAATTCTGTAATTTTTTCCAATTTTTATCTTCGAAAGAACTTGTCCTGTCTAATAAATTAAGTGAAATTCAAAGTTCCTTTGAATTAAATATAGAAGTATTCATAAATAAACGTGAAAGAAATGTATCATTCTCTGTAAAACACTAGATGACTTTACCTAGTACATTCACCAAAGGTATAGCTTCCACAAACCAATTCTTATCTGCTTCAATAGGTATTTATCCTTAGACATCTCGAAAGAAGTCATTTAATTCGGAATATCTATCAAAATGTTCTGTGTAAACTGCGATGAACAAAAAAGAATGAAACATCCAATCAAAATTCTCTCCTATGTGCTAACAAAGCTCATGTGCTCTATTTGGAAAAGGTATAAAATATATACAGCACGAAAAAAATCGAGCAAAATCTCCCGGAATTATTTCCAAAGAGCGCCAATTGTGGAGGAATAATTCACTTTCAGGAATTT
Organism: Araneus ventricosus; assembly: GCA_013235015.1. NCBI lineage: Eukaryota > Metazoa > Arthropoda > Arachnida > Araneae > Araneidae > Araneus > Araneus ventricosus. Next base: position 120,277 of record BGPR01000642.1, on the reverse strand, counting down.
GGTAGTGAGCGTTTGAAATATATAAATGCTTCCATTAAAAGGACACATTTATTTCGCGAATTAAATTCAGTTGAATAAGAAATAAGATGACTAGCATTTAAACAGAATCCAAATGAATTTTTTTTATCAACAAGTGTAAAATCTTGTCAAGTAAGTGGTGCATAACAGCCGGTTCTGAAGAAAAAAAATATTTGGGAACCCAGAAATTATGATACATTTTTGTGTGATAATTAATTACATGTGTTTTGCTAAAGTTTAAGTTCTTTCACTTTGCGTTATTTACACTTTTCATGATATTTAACTGCATGTTTGGCTTTAGATTTTAATTTTTTACGCACCTTATTTTTAGAATGAAAGAATTGCCATAATATCACAAAATTGGAATATTCGAAGAAGTAAATGCATTGGTTTAATTCAAAGTCATATGAAATGTAATCGAACAAAAGCATCTGGAATAGGTAACTAAGTAAAGTAATAGTAGCGAATTGAAGTCCGTAAAGTTGTAGGTTGATTCCCTTACCGGAAGACTAACTATTGCTAACGTTCTTATGACACGATTTCGGGAAAATATATGGACAGATTGATTGACTTTGAAATCACGTGGGATACGTTGAAAGGAGTACGAAAGTCTCAGCTGAGTTCGTAAATGGGATATCCAGCTCGAAGAGGAATGATGTGCGGGGAATTCATTTTTCCATAACTTTCTTACTAATGAAGATAGAAAGATAATTCAGATTACGCACATTATCGCCTCATCATAACGTAAAACGTTTTCGATTACTGCAATCCCTTATAGGGTATGGGTTGAAAATCACTTTTTAACTCATAACTTCGATTGCTTTTTAACCTTAGCGTGTGACTCCTCTTTCGAAAGCTGTCATAAGTGTATTCTCTTCCGCTTTCTTTCATCCTCATAGCTCAAAATATGATGAAATTAGATGTGAAAATGCCGGACGGTTTAAATTTTCTTTTCCTAATATTTTTGGACAAGAGTATTCTACTTTCGTGTTCCGGCTTGTCAATGGGATTTTATTTTAAATAATTTTAAATGGTTTCAGCATGATAGCCTTTCTACTGGTCCATTTCATAGAGACATTCCCAAATTTGTTTCGCAGTCGATAAAAAGTGATTAACGTGTATTTTCACTCTTTTCCTGTTTCACTTATTTCATTCGAAACACATATCATTACTTTGACAACTGTAACTTCTTTTTGAAACTGATATATATTTCAGCTTTATGTGTATTTGTCTGATGGGCAAGATACAATAAATAATGTCAAACATGAAAATTTGCATCACCATTTTTTTTATTTACATAATATTTTCCATATCGATTGGATTATTTATGTTTTGGAGCATTTCAGACGTGGAAATTAGTAATGTTACTAAAGAAAAGTAGTGGAGGATTTTAATAATACGAAGGCAGAGGCGAAAAGTTGCTTCTAGGCCCTATTTCCCCCTTCCGATATTCTAAACTCGACATCGGATTGGCCCTGCAGCATACTTGAATAGATTTTTTGAGAGCCCCCTAGATCTCGTGCCCCGAGGAGAGCGCCTCTAGCACCTGTGCGAAAAACCGCCACTGAAAAACAGTAAATTTTTATATGAGTTTCATAGCTTAATTCAATTTGTTCTTTAATATAATTATCGTTTGGAGACATATCTAAAGATATATTTCCATAGAATAGAAAATTTTGTTTCAATATTGAGAATAAACAATAGCTTTATTCTGTATTAGTTTTTAGTTAGTGTTTAATATTATATTTAAAAATTATTCTCATATAACATTTAAATAAAAAATAACCCAAACCAATTTGACTTAATGAGCTGAACCAATCAATATTCTAATAATAAATGAAAGTATATTTCATGTACAAATAACTATTATTAAATTATACATAATTAGTTATATCGTATGCATAAGAATTTTAAACCTTTCTCTATCTGTATAGTGCCTCTCAAATCCATCTATATTTGTTATTATATAATGTATCGTGTAAATATTCGAATCTTAATTCTTTTCTTACAGAGAAAAAATGGGAAACATATAAACATGACCGAAATACTTTCATGTATTTTTATTAAGTAGATATGAGACATATCAAAAACTTGTTCGTAGTGAAATTCTTTAAGACATTATTATAGCAATCATGAAAAATGCTAATTTTTAAGGTTCCTTTTTTATTCCATATGTACTAGTTATTTAGAAACGTATGATGCAGATATTCGAAGGTTTCCTAATAGATTACAGAAAAAAATGGAATTAAAGCAAATAAGAACTCAAAAGTTTCAGTTTCTTGAAGAGACAAGATAATTTAATCACAATAATTTTCTTTTAATAACCCAAACCGATAAAAGATTGTTTTTCTGCCTTTCTTAAAATTCGTTTCAAAAAATTGTTGAAACGAAGTTGTTTTCTTCCGGAAAAATTCCTCAAAGCATAATTTAGTAAATTTCTTACACGATTAAAAAATTTCAGTAAATAAATCCAAGTTTTTAAATATATGTATAAAATCACTTTTTTTGCTGCTAGCTATGCCACTAAGCATAATAGAATATTTTTTTAAAAAAGAATCAAGTTGACGTTCTAAAATGACTGATATTTCGCTCCTCATTAGAAAAAAGGCAATGACTGTGTTGAAAGTTCTATTTAAAGGCCATATTGACAATAGGAGCATCAATTCTATTTTCGTAAATGTGGGTTTCCATGTCTTTCATTTTCAGAAGCAAATTCAGTTAGGAGGAAAGAAGCCGGGAAATTTTTCCTTTGAAAAAGTATTGCTTTCCACATCTTCACACTCTGGAAAAAAAATTTAAAACATTCCCTAAAGAATTAGATTTATTTCCTCGTTAAAGCTTGACGAACTATTGAGCGATTCGCTAAGAAGCAATTTTCGAGGAAAAAAATCTTTTTTATAAAAGAAGAAGAGGAAACTAATTCAATATCCCTTATAAAAAAGGCGTTTTTATTATATAAATATATATGTATAAATAAAATTTATTTAAATTATATAAATGAATTGGTGAATTCATTGTTATGAAAGGATTTTATGCACTTGAATTTGTATTTATTCTCTTTCCTGATGAGAAAGGATATAAATAAATTTATCCTTGTTATTCGCTGAGTAATTATTTAATAAATTTCATAAACATATTTTTAGCTCTTTTGGAGTTCCAGCAAATAACTAATTCTCATAAAACGTTAAGTTATAAACACTTCAAAATTTTATTTTAAAAGTGAAGCCAGCTTACGAGAGAGAGAGAGAGAGAAACGAATAAAAATATATTCAAAAAATTAAGTTACTGTACTGGAATATTAAAGTATACAATCTGATAGGATGAGGTCGGGAAATATTTTCATGAATTTTTAAATGATCCATTGTCTTTCACTCATGCCAGTGTAAAGATACAGGGAATAATTGTTATGAAAGGATTTCATTTACTTGAACTTACCTTTTATTCTTTTTCCTGATAAGAAAGAGTATCAGAAAATAGCTGTAAATATTCTTTGGGTAATTATTTAATAAATATTATAAACACATTTCTGAGTTCGTTTGAAGTTTGAACAACTAAGCTATTCCCTTAAAAGTTTAAATATTAAAACTTCAAAATTGTGTTTTGAATGTGAAACCAGTTTGCGAGAGAAAAAAAATATTTTTTATCCGAAAAAATGATAGGAAGTTGGTCAGGAATAGAAGAGCATAAAATCTGGTAGGATAAAGACAAAAAACATATTCATGAGCAAACTATAGGAATATTTGTTGTCTATTATTCATGCCAACATAAAGTGACAGGAAATATATTATAGAAAAAAGAAGAAAAAGAAAGAAGTAAAATCGCGTATTTGTAAATGCAGCTTCCTTTTAACTCAAATGTAATGAATTCAGTTTCAAAATTCATGCCTGAGATCATCCAGGATTCTCAGAAGTAAACTTTAAAAACCCTTTTTTCATTCGTACAAATAAGATGTATAGAGAAATCTTCTGGATGACTCCGGTTTTAAAATACAAGTAGTTATATATCACTAATGTATCAATTGTGAAGCATTATAAGTATAGTATTAACAGAAAATTAACACACTATATTTAATAACAGATGCATAACTCCCTTGTACTGACATTGTCTTACCGCATTTAGAAATAAACGTCTATAAGTGCATAAGTAATGAAATAAAAATTTCCAGGAATCGTTAAAAAATAACAGATAAAGTTTAATTTAGGGCTTTGCTGACTTCTGAAAAAAGCTTTTATTATTAAACATTATTTCTAATTTTGTATAAAGAGGATATTGACGCTATTTTCTCTGGCTAAAAATGATAGAATTTCGATTTCTTTTGAAAGACATGTAATGCAATAAATGTTACCTAGATAATTTCTACAAATAATAAAAGCGAATGTACGTGTGTGTCCAGGGCACACCATTCTATCGTAAAAAAAATACATCGGAATCTAGGAAATTTGGCAAAACATACTTAGGAATGGAAAATGTGCACCTGGGGCAACTTTTTGAAATTGTAATCAGAAATTTAATTAATTAAAATTATTCTAAGTTTTGTATTTTTCCACGTACATATCTAGAAAAATTATCACACAATAAAGATTTTTAGACAAGCGTTGTAGATTTAAAACTTATCGTTAAAGGCTTAATCTTTAATATATATATATGTCATCTTCTAAACTTTATAGATTTAAAACTTATCTTCTAAAAAAAAGTTAATCCAATTAGCTTCTACCACACTCGGATATTCATGGATCTACAATATTTAGGTGCGGAACTCATCACATGCAGAGTTTTAACCGACCCGTCATTTCGTAACTTATCATTTAGAAGTGGTTTGAAAAGGTGTTCTGCAGCAAAGGAGGGGATGTCGAGATTGGCAGAATTTTACGCAAAAAATGACCATAAAAAAGGTTTGAGTTAGATTGGTAATATATATTATGTAAATAAATAACAATTCGAGACTAAGCCTTCTGTGGCTGATTAAAAATTTCCTAAGAAATTGTTATTGTTTAAGGTATCCGACTGTGTTCGGAGACATTTTTTTGAAAAATAACTTATATATATATATTTTAATATTATTTTTCAACTGCATATGTTTTAAAACTATGAAAATATTATAAAATTAGGCCTTCAAAATAATATATTTTAAAAAAAAATGACTAAAATATTAGCCTTACGCTAACAACCATAGACAAAATCATATTCTAAATATACATAAATCCTTGTAGGAATACATTTTTATGACAGTTATCTGTGTTATGCTCTAAAATATTTCTGGTTTTGGGATATAGCTGAACATAGTTACTAAACTGGTAATTTTTCATAAAAAATGCTTTTCGTTTATATTTAAGCACTTGAAAATAATACTTCATTTTAAAATTGACCTTAGTTTTTAGAGGAAACCATCAAGCATATTACAGAAAACAATCTCAGAAAATTTCCTATCAATACTTGAATAACGTTTTGAGAAATCATTGTTACAGTCGACTGTTTTCCTCAAAAATATCATTTTTCAGAAAACACATTTAAAGTTTTCATGCAACATAAAATAATGCTAACAGTTCGTCAATAAAATAGCTGTAACTCCCTTTGTAATTCACGTAGAGTAAAAAGTGAGACAGTTTTAGAAAGCTGGTTAAACAGGCTACAAAATTAAGTAATAAAAAGTTTTTTGATAATTTCATCAAAAACGACGATTTTAAACCAGTCGGATACCTTAAATGTTTATGCCCATAGATTCCCAGTAACTGTACTTCATCTTGCTGACGAAGTGCAGTTACTAGAAATCTATGATAAGCCGGAGGAGGATCATTTTTTAATGAAATTTGTTAAATATAAATTTGGTTATAAAATTCGCTAAATCTGTGTAAAGAAAAATCGTAGGAAGTTAGTTTTTCAGGGGTAGAGGATCATAGAGAGGATGAAAACAAAAATGCGGCTTATAATGGGGAGGGGCTGCTCAGCTTTAATAATTCTGCCAGTTCCGCAGGATTATCTCGGTATGGTTTTGATTCTGCTGGACTCCAAATTGAGGCAACTTTGAGAAGATGTATCAATTTTTTAACTCTTATTGAACACAAATGGAAAAAGCATATCACACCGAGTCATCTTAAGTGTTCGATCAGGATATTATTCAAAGCGTGTATTTCTAACTCGCAAATAACTGCTTCGACTCACGAAAGTTGAAATATGAATACCTCTCTGGTTCACTTATGGAGAAAGCTGGAAATATGAATATGAGTATTTTTGAAACATAAAGGGGGAATTTCACGTTATTTACAGGTTGGATAAAACGAGAGGAATAAATGATTATAAAGGAATTTTCTCATTTTAAAGAATAAACGAAGTTAAATAAAAATGCATTACACCTTCAACTGAAATGTTGCGAGGAATTCTCTTTACCTAAGAAAGCACTTATTTCGTGTCTCTGGCTATTATTTTATCACATAACACAAAAACTGCAATTTAATTGTAGTAATCTGTCATAAAAGTCTTCCAGAGCCTTCTGTCGTGGAAAACACCCATTCAAAGCTCTGTGCGATGTTATGCATTTCTAGCAACATAAAATTAGACAGCATGGCAAAGGAATTCTACCCACGTTTCTCCACTTCTAACCATATTTTAAAACGTTTTTTTTATTATTTATCACCACTCTAATTTGATTGTGAGCTTTTCTCACATTCGCAGTTTCAGGAAATCTAAAAATAGAAATGCCTGTCTCGCCTCATTTGAGAAGAGACGCTATCTTAATTGCTGAATCGTTAACTCTTGTCTTTGTGATCAATATTTAATGAGAAGTGCAATTTTATGTATCTGGTCTTTCGTGATAACAGAGAAAATTTGTACTCTACGGAAATTTTCGAATTAGTCGTGATTCATTCACTTTGAAAGGTAGGTTTTCATTGTGTTGTTGGAAATTCAGTATATTACGGCTGACTTGAAACGCAATTGGTATAATGTCTTCTGAAAGTCTTTGGCGATTAACAATGTTATTTTTTATTATTATCCATCAACTACAAGAATTTTTTGTTTTAATGCAAATAAAGAGGCTATATGTAAAAAAAACCATAAATCGTCCATTTATTACACTATAGTTTGATTCATTTACTAGAAAATAAGAAATACTTCTCAATTCGAAATAAAATAATACAGCTTGTTAACAAAAGAACTGAAAAATATGTCCATTCAAATCCTTTGAATAAAAATTACTGCCTTCTCAATTAGTGTAAAGCTGTATTTCCTTTTTTAAAAAAATCAAGTCTTATGTGCTCTAGTACACTGTAAAAACTGTGGAGTAATGTCGCTCCAAATTTGATCTTGAAACACCTTAAAAACAGTGTGAACAAACACTTTATTTCAAATTGACACCAAATCAAGCGTTCATATACATTTTAAGTTGTGTAGTTTCCATCAAACATCAATACTGGAGAATCCTTACTCCATGCTCACACGCACCCAACACCATTCGTGAATTATTTTCACCTGTGGAAACACCAATTTTGGCGTACATTTGAAAACTCCGATGGCAACGGTAGATTATTTATAAACAGCCTGATTTGCTTCGCCGTTCCTTTGGTTGTTATAAGAGGTATGCATATTTTTTATTGTGTAATAAAGACAATTAAGTTTTATGAGATAAATATGACTTTATTTATTTGTATATCATTTGTATTTAATGATTTTATTACATTTAATTTGTATATTCCACCACATGCTATGCTTCGGAAATTTTCTTTACTAAGCCTAATTCGAATTCGTCCTCATTAATATTCTCCGTAAGTTTGAATTACGAAACAATTTTATTTTATGAATCAGTGTATGCATCCTTAATTATGTATTGTTATTCTAAATTTTATCGCAAAAATTTCTTTTGAAATGCAATAATGTAACAATATTCTGATCTTCTGATGAAATACGATCAGAAAAAGCAAAAGTTCATTCGCCTTTTTTTGGCGAAGAAATAATAGCCTTGGTTAACAATATAATCCTTGAAATTTTAACTTGTAGAACAATATTGCAGTTGCCTCAATGCCTGTTTTAAATAAAAGGTTATTAAGTAAAGCAAAATCTGTATTCCTGAGGAATTGTTCTGTATAATATGTAATTCTCCAACAGAATGAAAAAGTTCTCATGATTTTTTAAAATTTTGTTTCAAGTGGGAAAATCAAATTAATATCAATTTTAATGATAAGAGTCTCAATAATCCTGAAGACTTAAATACGAAAAATCGAATTTTTTAAATTTACATTACAAAAAAAGAAAAACCTAAGAAATGCACGAATGTGAAAACAAAAAAAAAAAAATTAATTTGGTACAATTCTTAGCATGCATTATTTCAGGACATTTTTGTTGCAACTCTTTTTTTCTCATCTTTTTTTCAAACTTTTTATTGAAGTTCAAATTTCTATCTCTTTACTCATTAAAAATACAGTTAAAAATTGTATATATTTGAAAGCACTAGAAAATTTTAGCCTATTTTGATATTTCATTCGCTAATATTCGACATTTTGTTTTTTATGGATGTAAATATTTTGCGTATTTTTTCCCACCTGAAGCAAGCAGACGATAATAAGACAGCTGATTTTATTTTATTTTTATGTCTTTACTGTTTTAATATAATTCGCACAGTCTTTGAGTTACAACGGAATAGTGTGTTCTTGTGTGAGAATATTTATTTTCTCTTTTGGGGTTCAAAGTTTTATTTGGAATATTTTAAATAATTTTTGTTGATTTCAGTTTAGAACTTGTCGGAGCTACTGAATCTTAAGGATTGATTTTTTTTTTTTAGATTTAGTGTTACTTATATTTAGTGTTACTGATCTCCAAAAATGGTGGCAACTACTTTACACCAAAAGTAGTGTAAAGGAACGTTCCTGATGTTTGATTACACCAAGAATTATCTTTGGTGTTTGATTACACCAAGAATTATCTTTGGTGTCTCACTACACCAATAATAATTGTTGATGTTTTACTGCGCCACTTTTGGTGTAAAGTAGTTGCCACCATTTTTAGTGTTATGTTACACTAATTTTTTTTACAGTGTAGCTATGGTTTAGTGATATCAGTGATCGATTGGAAACATTACGTCCAAAAATTAAGCAAAAAGTCTTGGGAAGCTGAGTAACTGGATCTCTCAGATTTCTACTCTTCTTACTTTATTTACTACTTAGTTATTTCCTAAACTTTTCTTATGAATTCTAACCATCGTATAAACTTGCAAAGTTAAATTTATTTTGAATTGAACGTAATCATTTTTGACACTAACATTTTGACATACGGTAAATATTTTAAACCAATTTTTTTTAAATGTTTAACTGCATCCCTCCGATTTCCCATATTTTTTTCTTAATAAAATTTAAGTTCAGAATATCTTTAAATTTTTAGGATTAAATTGAAACTAGACTTCTAGGGCATTACCATTTACCCCAAATTGCCTTTTCAGTGTTCGAACAACGAATGAAAACTTGACTTAACGTCATATCCATCATCCAGCAAAGTAGGATACAATGCCCCCTGAAATTAACTGGGAAACTAAGAAAAGTTATCCCGGGAACTTCGACAGCAATAGGAAGCTGAAAAGAAATCCGATCACATAATCTCTTTTTCCTCCGTGCGTTCTGCTTGGACCTCCGGACGACGACAGATGGTCAGTAACGGTCAACGAGATAAGATGATGAAAGGAACAAAAGAAACAACAAACATCTTTAGTTCTGCTGAAATAAAAAAACACGTTTCAGATCAAATTTGTTACCCCTCCCTAGTCTGTATTTTCCCTTCCGCTTTTTCTCCCTGACGAAACGGCAGAAACAGGTCTAATTTCTGCAAGGTGAATTTGCGGCTGAAAAATTGTTCATATCAACAAATCGGGAATCTTGGAAGTTGCGAACTCTGTTATTGCTGGTCAGCATTCTACAAATGATTTCTCCTAGATTGTTATTTTTTTCTAGTTGAGACATTATTTTCTGATTAGATTATAGAGATATGTAGTAATATGGATAGATTATTTTGTGTTTATAACCTAATTTTTTCTATCCTGTTCTTGACAATATAAAGCCAATAATTTGTCACTTGGTTTGAAAAATAAAATTTGATTTTCGAGGAATGTTTTTGCTTTTACAAATGTGGATGTTCCGAATTTGTTAATTGGAAACAATCATGTTCCCAGATTTTTCATTTACGGTGATTTCTTCACAGTTTTGATAAGATGAATGCACCACTCTGAAGATACATAAGGTCTGCTTGGAGTCTGACCTCGGTATTTTCAACCGGGATGAGCTTGACTTGTAAGCCACAATTTATAAGTAGCTCACCCAAATTAGAAACGCACAACATTTATAAGAGAATCCGCATGATTTAGTTACATTAACTCCCCCTTTCTTGAACAAAATGGGGGACATTTTGGGACGGACCTCGTAATTTTGAACCTCGGTCAGATGACGAGGCATAACCTGAGCTGGCACCCTTTTCCCAACTTCCGCACTACACCGGCGGGGGGGGGGGTTTGGCCCTCTACGATTGATTTGACGTACAACAGGCCAATACACGACGGATCTTCAGTGGAATCGGGTTTCGAACCTGGAACCTGGAACCTTCCTGCCCCAAAGCCGAGACCTTACCACTAGGCCATTGCGGCCAATAATCTGGATGAATACTTTGTTAAGTAAATGGCCTTAATCATGAACAAAGAACATATTTAACTTAGAGTATGTTATTCAGATGGGTCAACTAGTTAAAATGTTACAGAAATTAATCTAGTTAGGTTTTTTTTCACATTTTGCTTTTGTGAAACAATGGGGAAAAATGAGAAACAACTGTAATGCCCCCCCCCACCCAAGAAATGAAAAATACTCTTTACTTTTGTCAGGAAAACCACATTGACGAATTTGTTCGTTCAGGAGTGAACATTCAAAAGTTCTAAGCGTAACTATTCCACATTTAAATACGTATAGTAACAAACCTTTCCTGCTAGAACTCTCATTAAACCACCTGAAACAAACAAAAACTTTTCGACCGAAACAAAAATCTCGTCTTATTATTTTCTGTTATAGCAAACAACACGTGATGTTGCTTTTTTCTCAAATTCTTCTACGTTTTAAACTCTCAACTTTCAAGTTTCTGACGGTGCAAAATATTGACTCAATCCAAACTGTCAACTTCTAGAAAACAAATTCTCCGAATATTATAGTACTAATAAAGTACTTTTTCCAACTAAATTTGTAACGTATTTTACATGTTAAATATGGTTCAAATGTTGTAAACATGATATTTTGTAAGCACACTTTGTCACGGTATATGAGGCTTAGCAGTATTAGTTGAATGCTAACACAGATCTGGGAAAATCAGCGTACTTCTTAGAAACATCTTAAATATTCACCAAAAAAAACAGGAAAACTTTGCTTCTTTTCTTTAAAATGCCCTAGGAAATGCTAAATTAGGTCATAATAAAAAACAAAGTTTTCAGAAAACATACTTTCATAAAAAGTAACATTTATTATAAATAAGCCGTTAGATGCAGATGTTTAATAAAATTAAAATAATAAGTATATTTTTTTTTTGCTTTTAATCTTGCTTCATAGTATGCCTCTTCTTTTCCTAATTTTTCAATTCAAATTATAGGTCAAGATATATTTTAAAGTTATTTCTAGCTGATAGTAAATCCTTGGATAATATGCTTAAGAATTTTATGTCGATATCTTCCTAAAAATTCTTTTATGGTGCACAGAAAAATTACCCCTTGTTCATATAAACGTGAAACTTATTTGGCAGAGCTAACTTTCCCGCATAACATTCTATATAAATTACCTCATTGTTTGGCGGGCAGGATACAAACAAGAATTAAATGCTCTGTGTACACGAGGTTGTTTCTAGAATGCGCCGGTAAGCGATCTTGTGTATATGAAACTTACGACCCTCACTTAATGATATATTTTATCTATTTACTCTTATATTATTATTTTACTTATTCTTATTTATTGCTTTTATTTATTATTTTATTATTATTTATCTAGAGTCTCATCCATGCGTAAGAATACATAGGTAAGAATATAACATTATTTCATGATTACTTCAATGATGTTAATGTGCTAATGTCGAATGTGTTATTGATAAGAATTCTACTATTGTATTTAGTTTTAAAATATTATTTCATTTATATATGTTTATACGCGTGAAACTTTGCTGCCCTGATTAAATGAAGAAATTTCAAAATCGGAATCAGGAAGTTTAACTGAGACTATGTATTATATATGTATAAATGAAATAATATTTTAAAGCTGAATGCAGTAATAGAATTCTTATTAATAACCCATTTACATGTACATGTGGTGGTTGTAATCCTTTCCCAGAAGATTAATCCTTCCGATACTCCAAATCATACTTGTGAATCAAAAAAGTATCGCTCCCATTTCAAAAACTTGTAAATATTACAGTAAAAATATTCTGTTAAATATCAAGAAGGAGGGAATGCCTGTAGGAGAGGTTAACTCTGTACAGATATATGCATTTGTAAGTATATTTAATTTATGCATTTATATGTATACAGGTGCCCACTAAAGTCGCTTACCACCCTTTTAACTATAGAATGGCTGCAGCTATCTCCATAAGAGTGGTGCCTAGGCATGGAAAATTGACTATGCGCTACTGGATGAAACCACTTACAGCGCCACCTTGTGAGAAACGGTGGAGTTAGCGTTATTATCTCTAAAACGGTACGATATAGAAGAAAAAAGTGAATTGCAACGTTGTAGAGCATCATCGATTTAGTACAAAAAGTCACCTTATGGTAATGAATGCTAAAAACAGAAAGCTTAAAATGCACATTTGTTTGTTTTTAGCTCCGGAATGTATGGTTCCAACATTACAGTGAGCCTGTGCACAAAGCATCATCTGTGAAGCAGTACCTGGTGGAGGAATTCGGGGAACAAATAATCGGGTATGGTGGTTTCCAAGAGTGGCCTCCACTTTCATCTGATCTAACTCCCATGGACTTTTTCCTGTGAGGATACCTCAAACAGCAGGTGTATGCGACCCTTCCGCCAACATTGCAAGACCTTCAACGCCGCATTTTTGATACTTGTGCAAACGTGACACCCGTTATGTTACACCCTGGAAAACGCGAAGTTCAACCAAGGGTCCAGATGTACATTGTAGCTGACGGAAAGAAGTTTGAACATCGAAAACAAAGGTATCATGTGATAACTATAGTTTTTTTCTTTCTAAGAATGTTTTGTCACGTGTCAGTGTAGGAAATCGCGAACAAACAAATACGTGTTTTAAGCGTTCTGTTCTAAGCATTTACGTCCACAAGACGTCTTTTTGTACTAAATCGATAATGCTATACAACTTTGTAATTCATCTTTTTTCTCTACCTCGTACCGTTTTAGAGATAATAACGCTAACTCCACCGTTTTCCACCAGGTGGCACTGTAAGTGGTTTCATCCAGTAGCGCATAGTCAATTTTCCATGTCTTACTATATTTTACCATACATTAACCACCACTTTTACGAAGATAGCTGCAACCATTCGGTAGTTAAGAAGATGGTAAGGGACTTTAGTGGGCACCCTGTATGAGTTTTATTATAGACATTTTTGAAGATCTGGCAGTGGAAACTTGGTTGAAGCGTTACATGTTTACCAGGCTAAGATGGCTTTCTTTCATCATCTAATCCAGAAACTATGCTAATACAGAAGTGCCATAAATGCATTCTATTTACATAGGATGCTCTGGAATTTTGCTACAATATCATGACGATATTGTGATGCATACACAATATCGAACAGCATAGTGCAAAATCGAACCGTACCATTCGATTTTGCTATATTCTTTTGCTCGAAATGCTATATTCTTATCCATGTATTCTTACGCATGGGTATGAGATTCTAGATAAATAATAATCATAATAAATAATAGATAAAATCAATAAACAAGAATAAGTAAAATAAATAAGAATAAATAGATAAATATATCATGCAGTGTGGGTAGTAAGTTTTATATTCGCACAGTGTCATACTGTACCGAATCTTCTGCTAATAGGGCAGAAAACAAAAATCTTCACTTCAATGCCTTACACAATTTATAATTTTCTTTTCCGCAGTGTACACCCCAGAAGACTAAAATTGTAATTTATACAAAAGGAGTTGATATAGTATCTCTATACGGTTTTTAAAGACAGAAATCTCCTCAACATTTTTTCTGATAAGTAATAACATTAGAGAGGGTGAAAAGCTGTATGGTAGTTAAATTTTAGAATATAGGAAAAAGAAATCTCAAAATAATCTGTAGGAAACTGTGCATTTGGTGGAAAAGTTGGAAAATGGAAACTAATGGTAATAGAAAGTAATTGAAGTCATTGGTAGAAAACATTTGTGGTCCCGAATGCCTGCGTTTCCAGTTATTTCTTTCTTTCATTATCAATGAATACGATTATTGCACATCGATATACACTTTGAAAAACATCTCAGTTAGTTTCAGAATTAGCATTAAAAACATTTTTTTCTTTCAACGTATTTCTCCGAAGGAACAAGCACGATAAAAATAACAATTTGTTTATGTATCTGTGAATCTAAAGCTAAAGGCATCACTTCATCTGAAGAATAACGCAAGACTGCGTAAACCAGTATAGAATAATTTGTCAAAAAATCATTAATGTACGAAATTTAGAAAGAAAATTTGACCATAAAGATACTTTATTCAAAACCAAATAAAAAAACCAGAAAATAGAAATAAAAAAAGAACTTCGGTAAATTAATAATACAAAAATTCTTATTTGTCTATAAATTTGGTACTTTTACTAGTTTTATAGAAGTTTGTCAATATTTCCTTTCATATGGAAGAAAATTTATGCTCTTCCTTCATTTTTATTTCCGGCATACGATGAATCAGAAATTACTTTCTTTATAGAAATGCATTTAAGAGTAGAAAATAATTCCAATGTATTTTTCGGCTAGCTCAAGTCAACTTTAAACTTAATTTCATCTTTCTAACTGCGAGTTTCAATTTTATAAAAGGTGACATTAGCTTAAATTGCTTTGGAATAATGAAGACAAAGAAGAATTTGATCAATTTTATTTGAAATAAGCTACAAACGCTAGCATATCTTCTGGAGTGTTTTCCCCAAATGACGGTAAAAAAGCGTTAAATTAAGAATTCTCAAAAGATTTTAGTCTAATGTCGCTATTTCACGGTTGAGTTGAAATTTCATTTATTTATTCTAGAATCGTGCTCATCTTGAGAATTAGATTTCGAAATTAATGTCATAAATCTCGTGCTATATTTTAGGTTGCTTCTTTTTAGTTAGTCTTTCTTTTTAGTTTTCAGTCCTTCTAATATTATCGATGTCACATATTGGAGCGATGTGCATTTCTAAATAAATTATCAATTATTAAATTGTATTCAGACATTTGGGATTTTATTTGTTTTTTGCTCTTGTTAATTTTAAATACAATGCATAGAAATTTTCTCTAGTATGCATATATATGAATAGTAATGTATAATTCATTCTACACGATTAAAAATATTAATTTTATATTATTACTTTTGCCAAGCACAACTGAATATTTCAATATTAAATTAATATATAAGCAATGAAATTTTAAAGTTCGTATTACGATAAAACGTATAGAAATTATTTTGATGTATGCTGATATGAGAAAAGTTTAATTCTGTTTAAACAAAAAATTATAAAAATCTGATGTCATCTAAAATTTATCTTTAAGCAAATAGTAATTAATCAGCTTCCAGATATGTCCAATAAACATATGATAATATACTTGTTTGAATAAAATTAATGGTGGATTTTCCGGAAATGATGAATTTTCGGATTTTTCATTCGCTTTCCTTAACATTTTCCGAAATTAATTATGATCTAATAAATTATTATTTAATTTTGATTCATATTTGTGGCGCCACCTGGCAGTAAATTTCAGAAAAAAATTATTTCATAATTCTCTAATCTTTATAAAAATGAAGTATAAATTAAAACTAAAATGTATAAAATTCTAATTGCGAAAATTTGTACTTTTTAGCACACAAATCGACGAGTTTTCTGTTTTGTTTATTTGGGGTAATGCAGTGTAATGCTTCGTAAATGGGAATCTTCAAGATTTCAACTCTCTGTCTGATGCTAATTGATATTCAAAGTAGAGATTTTTAATGTTATGGATTACGGTCACTTTGAAAATATTAATATAGTTTAATTTCATTTTATTGATGCCCCGTTTTGAAGTAACGAGAGGGCTATTTTGAGATCTCGTAATTTTGAACAACAGTAACATAACGAGGACGACACCTGAGCTGGCAAACACTCTCCAAAATTTCGCACCACACCGGAGGGAGTACATTTGAAAGCTACTTATCATTGAACGAGCAACAGGCACTATGCACGGCTGATCTTCTTGAAGCTGAGACCTTGCCACTAGTGCAACGCGGCCTGTGAAAATATTAAATTTTATGTTCTTATTGCTGTAGCTCTCAATGTTTACTTAAAATAAGAGTCTTATTTTGTCAAAAGACTGCCATAATTGTTGGTTATCGCTCTTTTTCGCGACTTCTAAGGCTTCTTTGGCGGTTAAATTTTTAACCACGCGATTTAGGTAATCACAAGCGGCTAAATTTTGAAGCAAACGGTTTAACTGATTTCAATTGTTAAATTTGGAACTTAGGTTAAATAAACTTGGTTTAAATAAAAAAGAATTAAACGCACTCAAAGAACACAGAATTCAACGCTTTGTGCAATAAGGAAAAACTGGTTCGAATTTGGTGCATGATAGAGCATCCAAATAGATTTGGCGATTGCTTGAATCGGAGGGTTACCAGAAAACGGTCTGTGAATCCAAAATAAACATAACAGAAAACTCGTCCTTAAGTTTGTTTTCGAAAACGGTTTTAATTAAATTCAATATTTTTTAAATATTGAATTTCTGTGTTTGTGAAATGTAGATTCATTCGTTAGCTTTCAAAAAAATTTTGAGAACAATAATATCATTCAGAAAATAACCATCTTGATGGCATTATGAGTGAATGAAATAAACTTTGTACATTGGTAATCTAGATGCTGTTCAAATTGTGATTATTTTTTTTTATTCCCCTCGCATTGTAAAATTTTTGGGCTTTGAAAATAACTCCGCAGAACCTGCTAGTAAAAATTTGTGGGATAATTTATTGAATAATTCTAGAACTTACCAAAATAGGTTACACTTCCTGATACAAACTCCTCGTTACTTATCTCCAGTGCCTGTTAGTATGCATACTTCTGGTTCTAATATACTACTTAAAGGATTAAATAATATTCCTTTCTTTAGAGGACAATTTCTTGCTAATTATACTGAATTTTCTTATTTTCAAAGAAAAATATAAGCTGAAATATTTCCAGAACCTTATTCGCACACACTTAGTTAAGTAGTTAACTAAACAGAACATTTTTTTATTTATTTTAATTTTTGGTATTAAACAAGGAAAATAATGTAACGGAACACGAATTTTTGACGTTTCTTTAATTTACTTCTTGCTTTACTAATGATATTTCAGATTATCAGATATTTTGGAGGGAATTCCAATTTCTAAATCATAATATTTTATTTCGTTTTTAAATAAAATATGAAAACACATAAACTGCGACATTCTTTATTTTTTTGCTAACAATATGCAAAGTAATCTAATCAAATATATTTTATTGCCTTTTATATTTTACAGCGCGTCTTTAAATCCATGTTAGAATGAAATGCCAGGATCAGTCATAATAACTGTTAAGTAATGAAGTCATAGCGAAATCATCATTCATCTTGTGGTGACATTGTGAGCACTGCAATTTTCCGTGTTTGTTAGATAAGATTTTTCATTTACTTAAATAGAACTGATTTAGTGTTTTTCAAAAAATAATTGTTAAGTATTGCATGGAATATAAGAAAAACACTTAGTTTTGCTTTTTTCTTACTTCACAACTGATATCACTAGTTTATGTTGAATTTACTAAAAAAAATCTCTAAATCTTTAAAATAGAAATAAAATTAAAATGAAATATTCTTTGTTTTGAAAAAAGACACTTCGACTAAGAGAAAAATTCCCTAAGAATAGTAAGAGCTGCACAAATTTCACATTCGATAAAACCCAATCTATACGAAAATCCGACTATAATCTAGTGAAATTGAAATCACCTTCGTCCTTCCCACCAAATTCCATGAATACGAAGTGGACTAAAACACCCGAAGGAATAGTAAAAACCTCTTTTTTCCATTAAAATTGAAAAATAGAATTTTTATTCTCTTTCTCTTTGCGTATCGAGCTAAAGCTATTGCCTTTATGTTCAGAATCGTATACACCTGAAAACTTTTCATCACTTTCTTACTGGCGACCATGGAATCTCGGCGAATTAACAAAAGATTCCTGCGTTGGTAACAAATGCAGTATTTTTATTACTTTGCAGGTAGTGGATTTAGGAAATGGGAACAGTAATGGTAAGGTATTCTGACTAATAGCATTTTATTGATTCTAAAGTGAAGTGATTTCATAAAGACAATGCGATTCTGTCCCTTTTACTTCCTTTTAAGTCGTTCAAAAATATAAAGCCAGCCAGTGAAACCACTTCAGACTCCGTGAGGATTGAAGAAAATATCGGAACTTTTCACCAGATTATATTTTTTTTGTACGGTTATTCTTGAACAGAAGCTGTATGCAAAGAATTACTGTTTTTTGTGACGAATTACCTTTTAAAGGATTATAGACAATGCAGATTATGAATTTTATGCAAAATGCATAAGCGATTGTCATATACCAATATTTACATCTTCCAATAATGAAAAATAATGATATCCAGAGAGCAAAGAATTTTTTTCAAAATGTGATTTGCATTTGAATTCGCAGCTTTATTCTTGATCAAATGCGAATTCTACAGTTAAATCCATTCAAAAATTTGTCAGTACATGTGATAAGCATGAATATAAATTTATTTTCTTTATTTTCCATTTTTTAACTGAAATAACTTCATTCCTCTTCCGAAATGAGTGTCAATTTCGAATTATTCTAATCAGTTATTTGTTTTAAATGCTTAAATTTCAAAAACAATCAGTGATTAAAATGCCTAATTTCCCATTTCTTCTTATGAATGCAAAATAAATTTAACTTTTATGTCTTTCTTATTCTTCCCAATGTTTTATATCACTTTAATACTTTTCTCTTTGTAGAATTATATCTCAAGTTCCTCGATTATGAAAATGTTTCAATGGAGTGGTTTGTTAAAATGTTTAATGAACATAACAGAATGAATAACGAATTTTACATCTACAACAAAGTTTTCTTTTAAAGACAGAGGAAGCTTTTTAGCATTATTAAATGCTTTATTTTTTAAGCTGGAATGAATGACCGATTTTTGAAAATCGAAAATTCTACTAAACACCGAAAATAAATAGTTCATAACGACAGAATAATTCTCAGTATGTATGTTTATTAATTTCCCATGTATTATTATTATTAACATTTTGTGTTCAAAATTTCATGCAGAAATTACCTTATTTTTCATATGTTATTTTGAACTGTAAATTTTGAGAGTCTTCAACAAATACGTTCAAACCATTTCCAGAAAACGATTGCACTATTATACCAATGAAATTTTTGAATATGGAAGTTCAATGAAGCAGTTTTATTCTTTTACTACGGTCGCATAACTCAATTCCAGAATTCAAAGATAAAAAACTGAATCTTTGTGATATTTGTTACTGTATTTGTATTTTTAGGATTCTTAATAAAGAAGGAAATAATCTAATCAACATCTTTTTATTAAAATAATATTGTTCCTGATAGAAGTTCGTCAATAAGTATATTATATCTGGAAACTGAATTACAAAATATTAATATAATTTAGTTTCCAGAGAATCAAAAATTGCATCAAACTCATTATAGGTTAAGCGTTTTACCAGTAAACCAAGAATAAACGCTGGCCACTGGTTATAATGGGAGCTAAGTAAACTTTAGATTCGTTGAAGATAGAGGTTCATAACCCATCAATCCCAGATTTTCGTCCACAGATCCCTTTATAATGTTCGCCAAACTCAGCTAATGGTTTAGGGAAAATCTGAAAGTGCTTTCGGAGAGTTCTTGATATGAAGAAGTTTTATGAAGTCTTCTTTTAGCCAACACATATAGAAAGTGCAAAACGATCCAAGTCGGTTGATTTATTCTGAAAGAATATTGTTCAAAACTGGTCTTTCGAAATCAAAAGCATCTGCTTCGGTTTATGGGAAATTAACTGCCTTGCAATTGCTTTAAAATAGGAATGTATTGAAATGAGTTGGAGGAATATTTCAAGAATTCTCGCACTGACTAACAGTACCGTCATTTACATCTCGAAGTTTTAAATTATTCAAAGCACATTTCAGTACCATGAGGCATTTATTTAAAAAATGTGGATAACTGTAAGCAATAATTAATGATATTTTGAGACTTAAGTGTCCACTGGTATTGTCAGATGCGATTTCGTTTATGAAGTAAAAATAAACGGTTAAGAGACAAATAAACAGCAGTTAAATCAAGGAGAATCAACGACAACTGAAACAACTATCGCTTCTCATCGAAAATGATACTTTCGCACATGTGAACTATAGGCCTTAAACACGGTGTCCAGTTCCTTAAAAATACAGCTTATCTTATTCTACAAGCCTACACATAACTATACTTGCATGTGAAACTGCTTTAATATTACATATATTTTTATATACAGGCTGTCCCCAAACAGAGGAACAAGCGTCTTTTAACTTAAATTTTGATCCTAGACATACACTTCCAGTCACAAAGTTTCATTAAATAAGGTGAGAATTCGTATGAAAACGCTTTGGCTTCTAAGAGGATTGATAATAAAGAGTTAAAAAAGTAAATTTTTAAACGGATGCCACAGTGCAAAAACTTTAATAAGTGAAATGTTTATTTTATATTCATCAATTCGCATACAAAATACACGCCTTTATTTACAAAACTTACAGAGATATAAGAAGACAAATTTATTGATTTAAATCACTTTTCCATTCCTCTCACTGTTGTTTGATTCAGTCTTTCAATACATATTTCAGGTATAATATACATATTTTAATAATTTTTTAAAAGGGTGGATTCAGGAAATAATGTATTTATTAACTCTGCTTAAATCTAAAAAACAGTCAAATAATTCATTAATTGTAGTATTTGCGTATATAATATATACATTATTGAAGTATTTTCGAATACTGTCTGATTCTGTATCCATAAACGACATATATACTCGGAATGTAAAGAATAAATTTTTTTCGCTTTGGATTTATTACTACATATTGATTTAAAATTCTATAATGACAATAAATCAAAAACTCATCATACTGCCTTGAAGATTTATGAAGAGTCAAGAGGGAGGAGGGAAACAAGGTTTTTTCACCTTTTACATAGAATGTATAAAGAACATTAAGGAGGAGACCGATTTCTCCAAAGTCAAAATAAGGAAAACGAATCGATTCTGAAAAAGATTCGTTCGGAGAGAACGATCTGTCTAGGGAGAGAGATGGAAAAAAATTCAATAAACATAATACTTGCCCTCCTAGAAAAATGAATTTGACTTCCGACAATCTATTAATAGAGTCGGCTACCGCACAGAGCTAACGACATCCAAAATGTTCCTCTTTAAATAAATAAATATTAGAAAAAAGATGAGAAAAAATAGTCTGAATGTCGTTTTCTTTATGTTTGTCGAATTTTTGATTCGATGTTTCATTCTATTCATACATTGTCAAAAAATTTTCCATCAAAGAAGATGAAACCTTGACTTCGCTTTTTCCCTTCATGGGATTTTTTTATTGGAGATATTTTTGTAAAACGAATTCAAAAATATGTGTTATTTGAAACTTTAGCCATAAACTCAGTCCCAAACTAACAGACCGATTTCGACAATTTTATTTGCAATGAAGGGTCGCCTGCTTCCCACCCTCCAATTGAACGAAATCGAAAAAATACTTCACCGTTCAGGCGACAGTTGATGACATATCTAGACGTCATTGGCTTTCATAAGAAATAAAATTGTCGAAATCGGTCTGTTAGTTGGGACTGGGGATTTATACAAGATTTACCCATAGACAATGTACAGAGCAGAAGTGTTTTTCGATTTCTGTCTGAAAATGGAGTGGTTTGGTCAGGCGATCTTGATAACATATCTAGACACCATAAGCTTTCATCATATAAAATAAAAAAAAAATATCGAAATCTGTCGAGTGGTTGGGCCATGAACTGTCTGAAGGTATTACCTATAGTACTGTTTTAATATAGATTACAATAGTTCCATCATGATCATGCGTGTCAAAAATATTGTAAAATACCTACTGTAGGTGCGGATGGAAACTGTTTATTTAGGGCGATATCATCATTTTATGAAATTGAAGACTTTATGCCAAAAATTGTGAAAAAAGTTATGCAAAAAAATTACAACTAGATGAGGTTTATTGAAATATCTTTTACAATTTTAAAGGAATCTTTTTGTGTACAAAGAATATGAAATCTACTATATCTTTATAGTCCGTCTTAATTGATCTTCATGCAGCATTTAAAACTTCTAAAAAAGTAGTGCCCTGAGAGCCCTCGAAGCAGCGAGGTGGCAGGGCAGTGCTGTGCAAAGGTGGGTGTTGCCGCGAACTCCGCCCCTGAGGGCGGCTAGTAAATAACTTAACTATCAATAACTAGTTAGAGGAAGCCAAACTTGATGAATGAATAAAAATATAGCTATAACCAATACTTAAGAGTTATTCTTGACATCTAGCAATCATTTTACATATTCTAATGAGGGCAGAATTTTTTTTTATTCATATTCTCCTATGTAATAAACTACAGAAAACTAAGTAAGAATACTTGCTGGTTTCTGATGAAATTGCAGAGTAGTTTTGCATTTCTTATTATTTCACATATCTAAAGATTTAAATACAAGATTTGGTATTCTGCATCGCATAATTGTAATTCATAATAAAGCAAAATGTGATGCTTTTAAAATTACATTACTTCAAATAAAGTGACTTTAAACTGATTAATTTGAAACTGCAAATTTAAATCGTTTTGCCGCATGTCAAATATATTTTTATTCCATTAGAATGAATCATTTATTAATCATCCAATGCTTATTTAGAAGCAATACAATACATTGAAGAACATTTTTAAATAAACAATGGCAAAATATCACCGAATTTCTGTGAGTACAAAGGATTGATTCAAGAAATTATATAAGTTTAAATATAGAAGATCAGTTCTAAAACCAATACTTTCTCAACTTCGATACATGTCAGTATACCAGGAACCGAAGATAGACAATTCTAACAAGAACCTTAAATGTAATGCATAGTACATTAATTTGGATAGATAATTTGAAACTCAGAATAGACGTTAAATAATTGACAATGCACTTCAACTGTAAAAATAGGACATCAGGAAGAACATCTCTGGGAATTCTTAATTTTAACTCCTTTTTCCATCTTAGGCAGTCATTCAACGAGAGAACACTCCGAGAGATTTGTTTAGGCTTGTAGCCTATTCGAAATGAAATTGATAAATTCTTCTTCTCCGTTTCTCTCATCATTCCTGGAAGACTAATTTAGTTAGCACCTTTTATAAAATTCTAAGCTCGTAGTTAGAAAAGATGGATAAGATTAAAGTTGAGTCTAGCTCTTCGAAGATACGGTTATGTGAAATAAGTCGTCTGTTCTAAAATGTATTCCATATATGAAGGCCTTTGTTCGCTCCTTCTTGCTTGAAGTATATGAAAACAGAGCGGCACTAAATTATTCTGGTATGAAAGGGAACAGATTGTAGGCTGTAAAATGTCAAACTTAGAAAACATGCAAGTATATTTATAGCATTAATTTACGTGCAGAAGTCCTCTTTGTTTCAACTCTGTTTTAAACACAGCCTTTAGGAGCGCTATCTTTATTTAATCTCGTTGCACATTAATCGATTTATTATGAGAAGGTATATCGTTTGCACATTAATACATTCCTTCCATCTTCCATTAAGATGAAGTGGACTCTCCTGTCATAGGCTTAAAAAGCTCAAAATTGTTACAAATTTCTTTCTTTTCTTTCTCTTGCTGTTTTAGAATAAGTTGAAGGACTAAACGTTGTCTTCAAAATGTGTATTTTTTTTTAAAACTTGCAGAAATGTACTTAAATTTTTTTTTGTTAGATGAGTTAATTTATAATAATCGATGGTAACAATTTATGGTATATAAGGAATCAGAAAGGATCCAATCATTATCTTCTCAGTTATTTGAATACTTTAAATTTATCCTTTCCTTTACCAAAATCTCTTTAAAAGTATAGCTTTGAGATTACCTCCGCAAATTAAAATTAAACTACTGTAACCTTAATCTTCTCTAATGATATTATCTATTAAAAATATTGAATCAGTTCTCTGTTCCAAAAACAGACAAAGAAAAAGTAAATCAGCTTTGCATTTGAGTATAACTTCCAATTCTGCGTATGCTATTACGTACACTGCATCTGAAAAAGAATAATCAAATAAAATTCCTTAATATAGAAATGGAATTACTCATTTTGATTTGTCTGGATATCTGAATAAGGCATGTCTTACTAAAGAATTCATAAAAGTAATAAATAAACAAAGCTTGTACAACGCTTGCATGCAAGTTTTAATCAAATTTTCAATAAGTTATTTCTTCCAAAACACGTGCAATAAATTTTTAAAGATAAAGATATCAGTAACGGCTCAATCTATCAGAAGAACTATCGCACGGTCAACAAATAATACATTGAACTGAAAACTAAGAGAAATATTTGAGGAAATGGAAAGAGATATTTGATCTCATAAGTCTGATTTGGTGGTTACTGCATTTATTTATTTCTGCAAAAAAGAATAATAATAACTTCACATAGAATTCAGAGAATGTTCTCCTCCCCAGCCGTGCGCTACTTTCAATATTTGGGGGTTTAATCTCGTTCTATAGTACAAAGAGACGAGTATGTATTTTTATTATTTTTCCATTTATGAAGTTTATCCAAAATCTGTCAACATTCAGAAACCCAGATACAACTGAGTCATAGATTCAATTTTGCACGTAGTTTAAACTGATTCTTAGCTACAGATTTATTGCCTTCTCCTTTATTAGGTGACTACTAGAGCCATCCGGCCTTTCCCATGATGCCTCCTCTCTTCTTCTCTGTACTTCTTGTGTTGTTGTTCTCCTGTCTTGCGTCTTGTACCTTTAATGTGTCTGTGTCGAACTTAGCTTAATCTAATAAAAAATAGCCACTGAAATTGATATTAATTCTTCAACACGGCATTCCAATATAACAGTGAGATTCGTCCTCCTACAATTTTTACATTATTGCATATCAATTTCGCTATTTAAATGATAGACTTTTCATTTAATCTAGGCTGAACGTGTACAGGTCTTATAAACATAGAATTCATTGTCATTAGATGAGTAATTATGTCCCTTTAGAAAAAGTTAAAAGTAATGTTACTTATGAAGCTATAGAATCTAATATATTCTACATGGGGCTATTTGTCGCTCCTCTGGATTAAAAAGAGATAATATGCACGTGATGTAATTGAGTCAGGGTACATTAAATTTGTATAACTGACTAGTTTAATTGAAGTTTATTCAGAGATAACTTGCATGTCTGCCAAAAAAACAATCTTCAACTCTTTCTCTAACCATATTAAAAATATATCCGCTAGATATTTCTAGAAAATTCCAGAAAGATTACAATGATTTACGACTCTACTATTAATATCTAGTCTCAATATCTTTTGACTAACCTTGGAAAAATAATTTCGAATAAATAAAACACTAGCCTACAAATGAAGTAAAGATCAGACAGTGGGATTGATTTTTGACAGATTAGAATATTTTTATTTATAATTTTACTAAAGTTATGACCTAAAAGTTTTATTATAATGCAGTTTCTTTATGAAGCCGTTTCTCTCTGCAATTATTTTGTATTAACTTTTTACTTTTCCTAATTCGTAACTACAGAGAAGGTAACCTTTATATCAAAGCTCTATTATTTTGAATAATTCAAGATCTTTTGAGAGGAATTTGATTAATCCGTATGCGTTTTGCTACTATCTGAACCTTATCTTTTATTTTATTAATAATTAAGTCCATGTCGGGAGTTAGATTTATTAGACTCGTCCGTTTTCTCTTACCAATTGAAAATTAACATGAAGATGATAGATTGAATATAATACAACAACGTTTATTGCAAAACTCTTAAAAGAGTGGGTATAAGTTTCAGACAACATGACATAAGATACTAATGAAACTCAAATAATGCGATAAAAACTTCTGTACAAAAAGAGAATTAATAAAACAAATTACGAAAGTTCATTGGTCGTGCAACTTCACTTATTATCACGAAAGACCAATCTTTAAAAGTGCAACTCTCATCAACATTGATCGCGTGAACTAGAGTTAACGAATCTGGCAGTTAATGTAGACTGAAAATGATGCATCATGAAAACATGTTATTCAAAAATCTCACTGTTTTAATAAGATTTCTGCAATTATGAATGAGAAAACGAAACAATCAACTAGAAGTATGACTATAAAACGCTTTTAGAATGTAGCTAAGTGGAAAACGTGGGGAAGTGTTTTCTTGCTTATAAAATTCCACGTCAATGGGAAAAAATAATTTTTAGACAACTTTTGATGTATGAGAATCACGTCAGAAGTTACAGGGCGGGTTTCTGACATATTGCTACAATAAAATTGGCATTTTGGAATTGCGCATAAAATTAGAAGTAATGACCACGTAAGAGGTCCTTAGGCTATGTAAGAGAAAGCTTTTGCTCAATCTCAGTAGAGGGTTTCAGGCATTTGTTTGGTTCTTTTAATAGTATATATACTTCTTTATAATCTTATTTAGCTTTTTAGCGTCGTCTAGAGGAAATCGCGTCGCAATTTATCCATAATATGAGGTGATGCTGTCTATAGCTATCGTCACTGGGTAATTCACATCTTGATACAATTTGGATTTATTTGCTCTGCTTAAAACTAAGAATTGCGGATATAGAGTGAAATGTTAAAAATGATTTAAATTGACTCTGACTTGAATGTAGGGAAAATTAAACTACGTAAGTGAGGAGTAATTCTAAAATGATTGTTAAGATTTATCAAAACCAGCACATAATTATTATGATTACGTAAATAAGATTTTGTGTTGCTATAAGTCTATGGATTCAGTGAGTAGGTATGAATGTTGTGCAGAATCATAGGAACATATTCTATTCTGGAAATATAGACCGAAAAAAAGAGGGCTTCCTTAAAAATATTTTCGATGTTGGTTGATAACATGAGTTTTGTGGCATGATCATTCCCATACTGATCAAAAATTTATGACATACAGCAGATATTTTAACTGACGATATCTGTGCCCACCATTTGTAACCCTATAACCTCAAGTAAATGCACTTCTAGCTTTATGCCCATTTATCCATCAATCTTCAAATCTTGTTTTATTAATAATACAATATTAGGCTTGACAGCATTTACTGAGACATGGGGAAAATTGCTACTGAATAATGATTTTATCTAAATCTTATAGCTTTTAATAAATAATTATAAGCAATTTTATCATTCTAGGCTTTGGAATACTTACATGTTTAGAAGTTTAGGCCTCGAATTGCACAACATTTTTCACTCATTAGTTTTATGTTTTAGAATGTCACATCTGTCTCTCGATAAGCTCTTAATAAGACTTAAGATGATTAAATAAAGTATTCTATCCTCGAGAATATAAACTTGGTAAAAGCCCTAAAACAATCTGATGTTTTAAAACTTGAAAAATAGTGGTAACAATAAAAAATATTATCAACCCTACATAATCCCAAAATACCATTACTGGCCTCTACTAATCAAAATATATAGGAGAATATGTGTGTCCATCAGGTGTTATGCGCTTGCTGCTAGGGAGACCCGCTGAACCTAGAGCTACAAATTTGGCGCACATGCACTTTGAGGGTGCGAGTGTGCCCTCAGTGATTTACACGAATTTTAATTATAAAATTAAGGGAATTTATGGCGTTTTTCTATATAAGTTTCTGAAATATTACAGAAAAGAATCATTTTTTTACACCATCTGAAAATACCAAAAATTACCTTTTCAAATGAGTATACAATTTCGTAAGCACTTTATACAGCTTCTAACTTTACAAATTAAAAAATAATTTTTTTGGCTTGTAATTATACAACAATCTTTTATTTTAACCATGAAATCTAAACGCTTGTTCTGATTGTTTAATGCACTATTTATTTGAATTTTCCTTCCTATGTTGAGTTAAGGTATATAACTTAACGTCGATATGTTTTAATCAGTATACTTCATCCAGCTAATATGTTGCTGGGATAAAATGTCACAAACATTTTAAAGTTAGTATCAAATGTGTATTTTGTAAAGAGGAAATAAGAGAGCAGTTGACTGCTGTACAATGGGCAATTGATGTCTCATGACATGATAGTTACTCGACTCTATTAGAGACGTTTCAAGCAGACAACGAACAGAATAGGTGCAAGTATTTCGAGAAACGAAGATGTTAAATACGCTGATAAAAATTTAAAGTTTTAAAAATGACTTCGTTAAGGAACCATAATATCAATTTATACATAAAAAAGATTCATTGACATACTTTCCCGAAGCGAACACTGGTCGTTTCCAGTGCATGCTAGTATTAAATATAGCGTACATCTGAGAGCAACAAACTTAGTATACTCTGAAGATATGTTTATCAATAAGCACATGACTTATTTTTCCCTAAGATTTCTCAGTTCTTGGTGTATTAAATACATCTTCTTTAAATCTGATATTGCTTATATCTATTATGGTAAGTTATGGGGTTAATTTTCAGACTATACAGAATTTAAATATCACTACCATCTTTACTTATTTATACCACGTGATCCACTCACCATAGGGTATGGAGTTGTTTTAAAGGTCCGAAGGCTCCAAGTGCACCATCGGGACGTGGCATGTAGCCATTCAGGAGAACAATATCCAGGAAAATTCAAGTCATCTTAGCTATGGAACCACAATAGCATGCCATCGGATCAACAGGCTGGATGGTAAAATAACTGGTTGTAACTTTTTTTTGTCGCTTAAAACATTTTATTGTCATAAAGGTAGTTTAATATGCTGATGAATATATTGTCTGATAAATCGTTTTCTTCATAATTACTATAAGAAAGCTTACCATTATGAAAATTAATAAATTGATGGTTTTAAATTTCGAGATAAATTAGTTATTTGAACCTGCAGGGCCTTATTTTAACAAATCACTTAAATTATAGAAAACGAATATTAAAAACACAAAGGAATATTCATATGTTTGAATTAAATGCAAGTGAGTAAATTCAAGAAATTCAGAAAAAAGGAAAATAGTAAATTTTATAGGGACATTTAAAATGAGAAAAGTTTAAATCTAATCAAGCAGCAATTATGTCTTAATTTCTAGAAATAAATATCATCTTATTTGTTTCAGCCTGTTCTCATCTTAAAATCATTATAATTTTAATTCAATGAATCAGTTGTTAAAGCAAACAAACTGATAATACTATTTAACTGATATAGCATATTTCGGATGGAACAAATAAATCCCTATGCAGACGATATTCGTACTGTGCTTCCTTCATTCGATCATGATGCTGCGGAAATATTTCTTCATACTATGACCCTTCTGATTCTATTCCCCTGCGTATCAATTCTGTAAAGTTGAAAATAAAAAATCAAGAAACCAATCTAAAATCTTGAGTAATAGCTTCGTCTTTTCTTATTTTCTGCTTTTTTTTCCTCAAAAACACATTCAGGCAGAAAGTAGGCGTAGTATGTGATTTCTCCTAAAGGCTTGAGGTCAGCTAATGCATAACCGTGGCTAATCGATATTACTCCTTATCCTATTTGCCCCTTACCCTTATGTTGTTGTTTCTTTTTTTCTTTTCTTTTTTTCCTTCTAGTTTCTTCACCTTTTTTTATTTTCTCCTGAACTTTACTCTTAGATTGTAAATCCTTCACCTGGTATTCCTTACCAGGAATAAATTGAGGGAAGAAGATTCTGGGATATTTTCAATCTACATCACGCTAGACGGATTGTCATACATCTTTCGTCGAGTGTTTTAAGCGAATGGAAGTGTCAAAGCTATTATAGCATTGACAATGTTTCGAATGTTTGTGAGATAGGTATTGAATGACATTTAAATTATAATTTCTGCTTTACCGTTTTGTATAGAATTTTGATATTATGATATGTTGAGAAGAAAGACTTTTCAATATAATTAAGAAAGCAAAGATAGTAAAATAAGTAAGATATGACATTCTGTAGAAGAATTGATCGATTGATTCAGAAACCTAGAAAATTATTATTTTACGAATTTTATGTAAACTTGAATTTTCGATGAGACAAATAAATTTGAATTTTTTCTTCGCGGTAACTGTTTAGCAAATTTAGTCAATTTATTATTAGTTTATCTAGGATTCAAACCTTAAGACTGGAGATATAACGAGGAAATCCTGACATAAATGTATAGATGAACACTAATTTAATTTTCGAAATTATCTTAAACTAAAGTTTTCTTATTAAAGAATAATTTATATTAAATTTCTTACATTGAAATTTATTTCTATATCTTTTAAATGCAAATTTATCACTTCTAACCAGACGGGCTCGAGGGCCGGACGCCTGAGTGAAGCCGCCCCTCAAAGGTTAATCGAGTTATGTCCAATTTTACTAGCGTAAGCAATTATATGCAAATATGGAGATTACTATCTCTTGATTTTACTAATATTAATACATAATGAGATATAAGTTTAACTTGCCTATTTGCATACTTCGGCTTGAACTATTTGAAAACTGAAATATGCTTTCTTTTGCATTGAATAGCTCGTAAAAATCTGCTTAAAACAGATGAGTAGAGAATATACAGGGCTGCTAAATAAGGACACTCTTTAACTGCAGAATGAGGAGCTTTATCATAGGAGTGTATATAGTAGAATACATGCGCATCGATGAACAAATTCAGGCCGCCTGGTGCAAACTTCTGAATTGCGTTATTATCTCGATATCGATACAAAATAGGAAAGTGACATAAATGTTGTAGAGGATTATCGATTTAGTACAAAACACTCGTACATACTAACACGAAGAACAGAACGCTTAAAATGTACATTTATTTGAACTGCGATTTCCGAACCGTGACGTCCAAAACGGTTTAAAAAGAAAAACATTAGTTATCAGAAAATACCTTTATTTTCGGTGTAAAGCTCTCCGTCATCTACAATACAAATTTGAGCCCTTGCTGAATTTCACTTTGCACATGTCTTCTCATATAGTTGGTGCGCAAACACAGAGCACATGTAATCCTGCATGTATGCGGAAAATGTCCATAACTGTGTTTGAGTTATTTTACGGAAAACTTAATGGGAGTCATTTCTTGTCCGAAAATGTGATTCCTTGTCATGTCGACGTCGCACTGAGGCGAACAATAAATGCGCTTAAGCGTTCGTTATTCGATTGATGTGCTAAGTGCTCTTTGTATTAAATCGATAACGCTCTACAACTTTCTAATTGAGCATTGTTCCTTTTTGTCGTTTTGAGATAGGAACGAATTTGGAGTTTGCCAACCGTGTCGCTGTAAGTTGGTCATCTTAAGTAGCCTAGCCATTTTATTATACTTAGGCACTACTTTCATGACATTAACTGCTGCCGTTCCTGAATTTTAGGGTGGTGGCTCTATTTAAGAGGGCAAGCCATATATACTTTTCAATGATCGCTTATCGGAGTTCAAGTGATGTCTAAGCGTTAAAGATTTCCACAAATTGTGAGTTAAGTGATTTAGATATTTGCAAAGAGCTTAAACTTAAG
Organism: Araneus ventricosus; assembly: GCA_013235015.1. Lineage (NCBI taxonomy): Eukaryota > Metazoa > Arthropoda > Arachnida > Araneae > Araneidae > Araneus > Araneus ventricosus. The sequence goes on along the minus strand of BGPR01000642.1, from coordinate 88,415 downwards.
AAAGCATAAAAATTAGTATAGAGTCGGCATTTCAGTCCTATATTTCATATAAATAATATAAATATATACTTAAAACGATGATAAAAAAAATATAAAATAAATCCTTCTTATTTATGAAAGAATGAGCAGAAAACAAATTCAAACACAGATCGCCCGATAAAATATTTATATATAATTTGACAAAGGCTCTCCATTCATAGCTAAAGAGAAAATGTGTCGGAAAAGTGAAAAAAGTACAATGATTCATTTTGTATTTCCAGAACATAATAGAAAAAGTATTCACTTTAGAAGAGGTTTCGTTAAAGGGATAAAACGGAATATTTTTTCGATTGAAATAGTTCTATCGATGAGACAGTAGAAAACAAGTCTTATAGGTTTTAAGTGACGATGCAATCCCTGGTTAGTTACTAGGCTCAACTGCATTTATATAAGAAATAATTAAGATAGTGGCTCCCGCCACAAGCTTGAAAACTAGCCGTTTCAATGCTAAACAAAATAAATTCATGAGTCGACTTTGCAATGTCATTATATTATGAAAAATTATCTTTCAAATAATAAATCAGGTTTGTAGGGATGAAAACCACTAAGTGAAAAAGAACTATTATATTTA
>BGPR01000642.1:0-48416 GCA_013235015.1 Araneus ventricosus | reverse complement strand
TGGACCTCCGGACGACGACAGATGGTCAGTAACGGTCAACGAGATAAAATGATGAAAGTAACAGAAGAAACAACAAACTTCTTTAGTTCTGCTGAAATAAAAGAACACGTTCCAGATCAAATTTGTTACCCCTCCCTAGCCTGTATTTTCCCTTCCTCTTTCTCTCCTTGGCAAAACGGCAGAAACAGGTCTAATTTCTGCTAGGTGAATTTGCGGCTGAAAAATTGTTCAGGTCAACAAATCGGGAATCTTGGAAGTTGCGAACTCTGTTATTGCTGGTCAGCATTCTACAAATGATTTCTCCTAGATCGTTATTTTTTCTAGTTTAGACATTATTTCCTGATTAGATTATAGAGATATGTAGTAATATGGATAGATTATTTTGTGTTTATAACAAAATTTTTCCAACCTGTTCTTGACAATATAAAGCCATTAATTTGTCACTTGTTTTGAAAAATAAAATTTGATTTTTGAGGAATGCTTTTACTTTTACAAATGTGGAAGTTCCGAATTTTTTCAATGGAAATCACAATGTTCCCATATCTGGCATTTACGTTGATTTCTTTGCAGTTTTGATGAGATTAATGCACTACTCTGAAGATACTTCAAGTCTGCCCTCTGTATTTTCAACCGGGATGATGAGCTTGACATGTAAGCCACAATTTATATGAAGCTCACACAAATTAGAAACGCACAATATTTATAAGAATCCTTATGATTTAGTTACATTAACGTCCCGTTTTGAAGAAACAAGGGGGCTGTTTTGGGATGGACCTCGTAAGCTTGAACCTCTGTCATATGACAACGGCGACACCTGAGCTGGCACTCTTCTCCAAACTTCCGCATTACACCAGCGGAAGGACGTTTGGCCCCATATGTATAATTTGACGTACACGACGGATCTTCAGTGGAAACGGGTTTCGAACCTGGAACCCTCCGGCCCCAATGCCGAGACCTTACCACTAGGCCGCTGCGGTCAAGAATTCGGATGAATTCTCTGTTAAGTGAATGGCCTAAATAATAACAAGGAACAGATTAAACTTAGAGTATGATTTTCAGATGGGTCAATTAGTTAAAATGGAACAGAAGTTAATCAAGTTAGGGTTTTCTTTTTACATTTTGCTTTTGTGAAGAAATGGGAAAAAGTGAAAAACAACTGTAATGCCCCCTGCCCCCCCCGAAAAAAAAATTAAAAATACTCTTTAATTTTGTCAGGAAAAGCACATTGTACAATTTGATCTTTCAGGAGTGAAAATTCAAAAGCTCTAAGCTTAACCATGCCACATTTAAAATACGTATAGTAATAAACTTTTCCTACAAGAACTCTCATTAAACTCACCTGTAACAAACAAAAACTTTTCGACCGAAAAAAAATCTCGTCTTATTATTTTCTGCTATTCCAAACAACACGTGATGGTGCTTTTTTCTCAAATTCCTCTACATTTTGAACTCTCAACTTTTAAGTTTCTGACGGTGCAAAATATTGACTCAATCCAAACTGTCAACTTCAAGAAAACAAATTCTCATTCTCAACATTATGGTACTAATAAAGTACTTTTTACAACTAAAGTTGTAAAGTATTTTATATGTTAAATATGGTTCAAATGTTGTAAACATGATAGTGTAAGCACATTTGGTCACGGTATTTGAGGCTTAGCAGTATTAGTTGAATGCTAACAGAGATCTGGGAAAATCAGCATACTTCTTAAAAACATCTTAAGTATTCACCAAAAAAAAGAAGAAAACTTTGCGGTGAATGCTTCGTTTCTTTAAAATGCCCTACGAAATGATAAATTAGGTCAAACAAAAATAAAGTTTTCAGAAAACAGACTTTCATAAAAAGCAACATTATTATAAAGAAGCCGTTAGATGCAGATGTTTAAAAAAATTAAAATAATAAGTATATTTCTTTTTCTGCTTTTAATCTTGCCTCATAGTATGACTCTTCTTCTCCTAATTTATATATTCAAATTATTGTTCAATATTTATTTAAAAGTTATTTCTAGCTGATAGTAAATCCTTGGATAATATGCTTAAGAATTTTCTGCGGATATCTTCCTAAATATCCTTTTATAGTACACAGAAAAGTTGCCCATTGTTCATATAAACGTGAAAATTGTTTGGCAGAGCTAATTTTCCCGTATAACGTTTTATATAATTTACCTCATGATTTAGCGAGCAGGATACAAACAAGAATTAAATGTTCTGTCTAGACGAGGTTATTTCTAGAATGTGCCGGTAAGCGATCTTGTGTATATAAAACTTACGACCCTCACTTAATGATATATTTTATCCATTTATTTCTTATATTATTATTTTACTTATTCTTATCTATTGCTTTTATTTATTATTTGATTGTTATTTATCTAGAGTCTCATATCCATGCGTAAGAATACATAGGTAAGAATATAACATTTCTAGGTTTCATGATTACTTCAATGATGTTAATGTGCTAATGTCGAATGTGTTATTGATAAGAATTCTACTATTGTATTTAATTTTAAAATATTATTTAATTTATATATATTTATACGCATGAAACTTTGCTACCTTGATTAAATGAAGAAATTTCAAAATCTGAATCAGGAAGTTTAACTGAGACTATGTATTATATATGCATATATGAAATAATATTTTAAAGCTAAATGCAGTAATAGAATTCTTATTAATAACACATTTACATGTACATGTGATGGTTGTAATCCTTTCCTAGAAGATTAATCCTTCCGATACTCCAAATTATACTTGTGAATCAAAAAATTATCTGCCCCATTTCGAAAACTTATAAATATTACAGTAAAAATATTCTGTTAAATTTCAAGAAAAAGGGAATACCTGTAGGACAGGTTAACCCTGTACAGATATACGCATTTATAAGTATATTTAATTTATGCATTTATTTGTATACAGGGTGCCCACTCAACTCCTTTACCACCCTTTTAACTATAGAATGGCTGCAGCTATCTCCATGAGAGTGGTGCCTAGGCATGGAAAATTGACTATGCGCTACTGGATGAAACCACTTACAGCGTCACCTGGCGGAAAACGGTGGAGTTAGCGTTATTATCTCTAAAACTGTACGAGATAGAAGAAAAAAGTGAATTACAACGTTGTAGAGCATCATCGATTTGGTACAGAAAGTCACCTTATGGTAATGAATACTAAAAACAGAAAGCTTAAAATGAACATTTGTTCGTTTTCAGCTCCGGAACGTATGGTTCCAACATGACGGTGTGCCTGTGCACAAAGCATCATCAGTGAAGCAGTACCTGGTGGAGGAATTCGGGGAATAAATAATCGGGCATGGTGGTTTCTAAGAGTGGCCTCCACGTTCACCTGATCTAACTTCAAAGGATTTTTTCCTGTGAAGATACCTCAAACAGCAGGTGTATGCGATCCTTCCGCCAACATTGCAAGACCTTCAACGACGCATTTTTTATACTTGTGCCGACGTGACACCCGCTATGCTGGACCCCTGGGAAGTTGAACCAAGGGTCCAGATGTGCATTGTAGCTGACGGAGAGAAGTTTGAACATCGAAAACAAAGGTATCTTGTGATAACTAGTAGTTTTTTTTCCTAAGAATGTTTTGTCACGTGTCAGTGTAGGAAATCGCGAACAAACAAATATGTGTTTTAAGCGTTCTGTTCTAAGCATTTACGTCCATTTCATTTTGTACTAAATCGATAATGCTATACAACTTTGTAATTCATCTTTTTCCTCTATCTCGTATCGCTTTAGAGATAATAACGCTAGTTCCACCGTTTTCCACCAGGTGGCGCTGCAAGTTGTTTCATCCAGTAGCGTATAGTCAATTTTCCATGTCTTACCATTTTTTAACATACTTTACCACCACTCTTACGAAGATAGCTGCTGCCATTCTATTTTTAAAAGGGTGGTAAGGGACTTTAGTGGGCACCCTGTACAAGTTTTATTATAGACATTTTTGAAGATCTGGCAGTGGAAACTTGGTTGAAGCGTTACATGTTTACCAGGCTAAGATAGCTTTCTTTCACCATATAATCGAGAAACTATGCTAATACAGTGCCAGAAATGCATTCTATTTACAGAGGATGCTCTGCAATTTTGCTGCAATATCATGACGATATTGTGATGCATTCACAATATCGAACAGCATAGTGCAAAATCGAACCGTACCATTCGATTTTGCTATATTCTTTTGCTCGAAATGCTATATTCTTATCCATGTATTCTTACGCATGGATATGGGACTCTAGATAAATAATGTTCATAATAAATAATAGATAAAATCAATAAACAAGAATAAGTAAAATAAGAATATAAGAATAAATAGATAACATATATCATTAAGTGAAGGTAGTAAGTTTTATATTCGTACCGTATCATACCGTACCTAATCTTGTGCTAATAGGGCAGAAAACAAAATCTTCATTTCAATGCCTTACTCAATTTGTAATTCTCTTTTCCGCAGTGTACCACCAGAAGACTAAAATTGTAATTTATACAAAAAAAGAATTGATATAGTATCTCTATATGGTTTTTATATATAAGACAGAAATATCCTCGACATTTTTTCTGATTAGTAATAGCATTACAGATGGTGAAAAGCTGTATGGTAGTTAAATTTTAGAATAGAGGAAAAAGAAATCTCAAAATAATCTGTGAGAAACTGTGCATTTGGTGGAAAAGTAGGAAAATGTAAACTAATGGTAATGGAAAGTAATTGAAGTCATTGGTAGAAAACATTTGTGGTCCCGAATGCCTGCGTTTCCAGTTATTTCTTTCTTTCATTATCAATGAACATGATTATCGCATATCGATATACACTCTGAACAACATCTCAGTTAGTTTCAGAATTACCATTAAAACATTTTTTTTCCTTTCAACGCATTTCTTCTAAGGAACAAGCACGATAAAATTAATAGTTTGCTTATGTCTCTGTGAATCTAAAGCCAAAGGCATCACATCATCTGAAGAATAACGCAAGACTTCGTAAGCCAGTATAGAATAATTTGTCAAAATAAATCATTAATGTACGAAATTTAAAAATAAAATTTGACCATAAAGATACTTTATTCAAAACCAAATAAGAAAACCAGAAAATAGAAATAAAAAAAAAGAACTTCGGTAAATTAATAATGCAAAAATTCTTATTTGTCTATAAATTTCGTACTTTTACTAGTTTTATAGAAAGTTTGTCAATATTTCCTTTCATATGGAAGAAAATTTATGCTCTTCCTTCATTTTTATTTCCGGCATACGATGAATCAGAAATTACTTCCTTTATAGAAATGCATTTAAGAGTAGAAAATAATTCCAATGTATTTTTCGGCTAGCTCAAGTCAACTTTCAACTCAATTTCATCTTTCTAACTGCGAGTTTCAATTTCATAAAAGGTGACATTAGCTTAAATTGCTTTGGAATAATGAAGACAAAGAAGAATTTGATCAATTTTATTTGAAATAAGCTACAAACGCTAGCATATCTGATGGAGTGTTTTCCCCAAATGACGGTAAAAAAGCGTTAAATTAAGAATTCTCAGAAGATTTTAGTCTAATGTCGCTATTTCACGGTTGAGTTGAAATTTCATTTATTTATTCTAGAATCGTGCTCATCTTGAGAATTAGATTTCGAAATTAATGTCATAAATCTCGTGCTATATTTTAGGTTGCTTCTTTTTAGTTAGTCTTTCTTTTAGTTTTCAGTCCTTCTAATATTATCGATGTCACATATTGGAGCGATGTGCATTTCTAACTGAATTATCAATTATTAAATTGTATTCAGACATTTGGGATTTTATTTGTTTTTTGCTCTTGTTAATTTTAAATACAATGCATAGAAAATATCTCTAGTATGCATATATATGGATAGTAATGTATAATTCATTCTACACGATTAAAAATATTAATTTTATATTATTACTTTTGCCAAACACAATTGAATATTTCAATATTAAATTAATATATAAGCCATGAAATTTTAAAGTTCGTATTACGATAAAACATATAGAAATTATTTTGATGTATGCTGATATGAGAAAAGTTTAATTCTGTTTAAACAAAAAATTATAAAAATCTAATGTCATTTAAAATTTATCTTTAAGCAAATAATAATTAATCAGCTTCCAGATATGTCCAATAAACATATGATAATATACGTGTTTGAATAAAATTAATGGTGGGTTTTCTGGAAATGATGAATTTTCGGATTTTTTATTCGCTTTCCTTAACATTTTCCGAAATTAATTATCATCTAATAGATTAATATTTAATTTTCATTCATATTAGTGGCGCCACCTGGCAGTAAAATTCAGAAAAAAATTATATCACAATTCTCTAATATTTATAAAAATGAAGTATAAATTAAAACTAAAATGTATAAAATTCTAATTGCGAAAATTTCTACTTTTTAGCACACTAATCGACGAGTTTTCTGTTTTGTTTATTTGGGGTAATGTAGTGTAATGCTTCGTAAATGGGAATCTTCAAGATTTCAACACTCTGTTTGATGCTAATTGATATTTAAAGTAGAGATTTTTAATGTTATGGATTACGGTCACTTTGAAAATATTAATATAGTTTAATTTCATTTTATTGATGCCCCGTTTTGAAGTAACGAGAGGGCTATTTTGGGATCTCGTAATTTTGAACTATAGTAACATGACGAGGATGACACCTGAGCTGGCAAACACTCTCCGAAATTTCGCACCACACCGGAGGGAGTACATTTGAAAGCTACTTATCATTGAACGAGCAACAGGCACTATGCACGACTGATTTTCTTGAAGCTGGGACCTTGCCACTAGGGCAACGCGACCTTCTTATTGCTGTAGCTCTCAATGTTTACTTAAAATAAGAGCCTTATTTTGTCAAAAGACTGCCATAATTGTTGGTTATCGCTCTTTTCCGCGACTTCTAAGGCTTCTTTGGCGGTTAAATTTTTAACCACACGATTTAGGTAATCACAAGCGGCTAAATTTTGAAGCAAACGGTTTAACTAATTTCAATTGTTAAATTTGGAACTTGGCCGTTTGGAATAAAAAAGAATTAAATGCATTCAAAGAACACAGAATTCAACGCTTTGTGCAATAAGGAAAAACTGGTTCGAATTTGGTGCATGATAGAGAATCCAAATAGATTTGGCGATTGCTTGAATCGGAGGGTTACCAGAAAACGGTCTGTGAATTCAAAATAAACATAACAGAAAACTCATCCATAAGTTTGGTTCTGAAAACGGTTTTAATTAAATTCAATATTTTTTTTAAATATTGAATTTCTAGGTTTGTGAAATGTAGATTCATTCGTTAGCTTTCAAAAAATTTTTGAGAACAATAATATCATTGAGAAAATAATCATCTTGATGGCATTATGAGTGAATGAAATAAACTTTGTACGTTGGTAATCTAGATGCTGTTCAAATTGTGATTATTTTTTTTTATTGTAAAATTTTTGGGCTTTGAAAATAACTCCGCAGAACCTGCTAGTAAAAATTTGTGGGATAATTTATTGAATAATTCTAGAACTTACCAAAATAGGTTACACTTCCTGATACAACCTCCTCGTTACTTATCTCCAATGCCTGTTAGTATGCATACTTCTGGTCTTAATATACTACTTGAAGGATTAAATAATATTCCTTTCTTTACAGGACAATTTCTTGCTAATTATACTGAATTTCTTATTTTCAAAGAAAAATATAAGCTGAAATATTCCCAGAACCTTATTCCGCACACAAATAGATAAATAGTTAACTAAACAGAACAGTTATTTATTTTAATTTTTGGTATTAAACAAGGAAAATAATATAACGGAACATGAATTTTTGACGTTTCTTTAATTTACTTCTTGCTTTGCTAATGATATTTCGTATTTCAAGATATTTGGGATGGAATTCCAATTTCTCAGTCATAATATTTTATTTTGTTTTTAGTAAATAAAATATGAAAACACATAAATTGTAATATTCTCTATTTTTTTGCTAACAATATGCAAAGTAAACTAATCAAATATATTTTATTGCCTTTTATATTTTACAGCGCGTCTTTAAATCCATGTTAGAATGAAATGCAAGGATCAGTCATAATAACTGTTAAGTAATGAAGTCATAGCGAAATCATCATTCATTTTGTGGCGACATTGTGAGCACTGCAATTTTCCGTGTTTGTTAGATAAGATTTTTCATTTACTTAAATAGAACTGATTTAGTCTGTTTCAAAAAATAATTGTTAAGTATTGCATGGAATATAAGAAAAACACTTAGTTTTGCTTTTTCTTACTTCACAACTGATATCACTAGTTTATCTTGAATTTATTAAAAAAAATCTTACGTAAATCTTTAAAACAGAAATAAAATTAAAATGAAAGATTCTTTGCTTTGAGAAAAAAGACACTTCAACTAAGAGAAAAATTCCCTAAGAAAAGTATAAAAGAACTTCACAAATTTCACATTCGATAAAACCCGATCTATACGAAAATCCAACTATAATCTAGTGAAATTGAAATCACCTTCGTCCTTCCCACCAAATTCCATGAATACGAAGCGGACTAAAACACCCGAAGGAATAGTAAAAACCTCTTTCTTCCATTAAAATTGAAAAATAGAATTTTTATTCTCTTTCTCTTTGCGTATCGAGCTAAAGCTATTGCCTTTATGTTCAGAATCGTATACACCTGAAAACTTTTCATCACTTTCTTACTGGCGACCATGGATTCTCGGCGAATTAACAAAAGATTCCTGCGTTAGTAACAAATGCAGTATTTTTATTACTTTGCAGGTAGTGGATTTAGGAGATGGAAATCGTAATGGCAAGGTATTCTAACTAATAGCATTTTATTGATTCTAAAGTGAAGTGATTTCATAAAGACAATGCGATTCTGTCCCTTTTACTTCCTTTTAAGTCGTTCAAAAATATAAAGCCAGTGAAACCACTTCAGACATCGTGAAGATTGAAGAAAATATCGAAACTTTTCACCGGATTATATTTTTTTGTACGGTTATTCTAGAACAGAAGCTGTATGCAAAGAATTATTGTTTTCTGTGCCAAATTACCTTTTAAAGGATTATAGACACTGCAGATTATGAATTTTATGTAAAATGCATAAACGATTGTCATATACCAATATTTACATCTTCCAATGATGAAAAATAATGATATCCAGAGAGCAAAGATTTTTTTCAAAATGTGATTTGCATTTGAATTCGCAGTTTTATTCTTGATCAAATGCGAATTCTACAGTTGAACCAATTCAAAAATTTGTCAATACATATGATAAGCATAAATATAAATGTATTTTCTTTATTTTCCACTTTTTAACTGAAATAACTTCATTCCTCTTCCGAAATGAGTGTCAATTTCGAATTATTCTAATCAGTTATTTGTTTTAAATGTTTAAATTTCAAAAAAAAATTCACTGATTAAAATGCCTAATTTCCCATTTCTTCTTATGAATGCAAAATAAACTTAACTTTTATGTCTCTCTTATTCTTCCCAATGTTTTATATCACTTTAATATTTTTGTCTTTGTAGAATTATATCTCAAGTTCCTCGATTATGAAAGAGTTTCAATGGAGTGGTTTGTGAAAATGTTTAATGAATGTAATAGAATGAATAACGATTTTTATATCTACAACAATTTCTTCTAAACGCAGAAGAAGACTTTTTAGCATTATGAAATGCTTTATTTTTTAAGATGGAATGAATGACCGATTTTTAAAAATCGAAAATTCTACTAAACACCGAAAATAAATAGTTCATAACGACAGAATAATTCTCAGTATGTATGTTTATTAATTTTCCAATTATTATTATTATTAACATTTTGTGTTCCAAATTTTTTGCAGCAATTAGCTTATTTTGCATATGTTATTCTGGACTGTGAGTCTTCAACAAATACGTTCAAACCATTTCCAGAAAATAGTTACAATATTATAGCAATAGAATTTTTGAATGTGGAAGTTCAATGAAACAGTTTTATTCGTTTATATTTTGATAAACTATGGTCACATAACTCAATTCAAAAATTTGAAGATAAAAAAATGAATCTTTGTGATATTTTGTTACTGTATTTGTATTTTTAGGATTCTTAATAAAGAAGGAAATAATCTAATCAACATCTTTTTATTAAAATAATATTGTTCCTGATAAAAATTTTCTATGTTCGTCAATAAGTATATTATTTCTGGAAACTGAATTACAAAATATTAATATAATTTAGTTTACAAAGAATCAAAAATTGCATCAAACTCATTATAAGTTAAACGTTTTACCAGTAAACCAAGAATAAACGATGGCCATGGGTTATAAAAGGAGCTAAGTATACTTTGGATTTGTGGAAAATAGAGGTTCATAACCCATCAATCCCAGATTTTCGTCCAGAGATCCCTTTATAACGTTCGCCAAACTCAGCTAATGGTTTAGGGAAAATCTGAAAGTGCTTTCGGAGAGTTCTTGATATGAAGAAGTTTCATGAAGTATTCTTTTAGCCAACACATATGGAAAGTGCAAAACGATCCAAGTCGGTTGATTTATTCTGCCAGAATATTGTTCAAAACTGGTCTTTCGAAATCAAAAGCGTCTGTTTCGGTTTATGGGAAATTAACTGCATTGTAATTGCTTTAAAATAGGAATGTATTGCAATGAGTTGGAGGAATATTTCAGGAATTCTCGCACTGACTAACAGTACCGTCATTTACATCTCGAAGTTTTAAATTATACGAAGCACATTTCAGTACCATGAGGCATTTGTTTAAAAAATGTGGCTAACTGTAAGCAATAATTAATGATATTTTGAGACTCAAGTGTCCACTGGTATTGTCAGATGCGATTTCGTTTATGAAGTAAAAATAAACGGTTAAGAGACAAATAAACAGCAATTAAATTAAGGAGAATCAACGACAACTGAAACAACTATCGCTTCTCTTCGAAAAAGATACTTTCGCGCATGTGAACTATAGGCCTTAAACACGGTGTCTAGTTCCTTTAAAATGCAACTTATCTTAATCTGCCAGTCTACTCATAACTATACTTGCATGTGAAACTGCTTTAATGTTACATATATTTTTATTCAGGCTGTCCCCAAAAAGAGGAATAAGCGTCTTTTAACTTAAATTTTGATCCTAGACATACACTTCCAGTCACAAAGTTTCATCAAATAAGGTGAGAATTCGTATGAAAACGCTTTGGATTCTAAGAGTATTGATAGTAAAAAGTTAAAAAATTAAATTTTTAAACGGCCGCCACAGTGCAAAAATGTCAATTAGTGAAATGTTTATTTTATATTCATCAATTCACATACAAAATACACGCCTTTACTTACAAAACTTACAGAGATATAAGAAGACAAATTTATTGATTTAAATCACTTTTCCATTCCTCTCACACATGTTGTTTGATTCAGTCTTTCGATACACATTTCAGGTATAATATACATACTTTAATAAGTTTTTAAAAGGGTGGAGTCAGGAAATAATGTATTTATTAACTCTGCTTAAATCTAAAAAACAGTCAAACAATTCATTGATTGTAGTATTTGCGTATATAATATATACATTATTGAAGTATTTTCAAATACTGTCTGATTCTGTATCTGTAAACGACATGTACACTCGGAATGTAAAGAATAAATTATTTTTTTCGCTTTGGAATTATTACTATATATTGATTTAAAATTCTATGATGAAAATAAATCAAAAACTCATCATACTGCATTGAAGATTTATGAAGAGTCAAGAGGGAGGAGAGAAACAAAGTTTTTTTCACCTTTTACATAGAATGTATAAAGAACATTAACGAGGAGACCGATTTCTCCAAAGTCAAAATAAGGAAAACGAATCGATTCTGGAAAAGATTCGTTCAGAGAGAACGATCTGTCTAGGGAGAGAGATGGAAAAAATTCAATAAACATAATACTTGCCCTCCTAGAAAAATGAATTTGACTTCCGACAATCTATTAATAGAGTCGGCTACCGCACAGAGCAAACGACATCCAAAATGTTCCTCTTTAAATAAATAAATATTAGAAAAAAGATGAGAAAAAATAGTCTGAATGTCGTTTTCTTTATGTTTGTCGAATTTTTGATTCAAGGTTTCATTCTATTCATACATTGTCAAAAAATTTTTCCATCAAAGAACATGAAGCCTTGACTTTGCTTTTTCAATTCATGGGATTTTTTATTGGAGATATTTTTGTAAAACGAATTCAAAAATATGTGTTATTTGAAACGTTATAAAAATAATAAAGTTATTTTCACTTAGTGGCTTTCATCTCTGCAAGGCCCGATTTATTATTTGAAAGATAATTTTTCATGATAATATTCCTTTTGAAACGACTTCAATTATTTTTGTTTATGCATTGAAACGACTTAGTTTTCATATTGTGGGAGCCCACTATCTTTAATTATTTCTTATATAAATGCAGTTGTAGCCTTGTAACTCAACCAGGGATTGCATGTCACTTAAAAACCTATAAGACCTGCTTTTCTAAAGTTTTTGTCTCATAGAAGAACTATTTCATTTGAAAAATATCCTGTTTTATCCTTTAATGAACCCTCTTCTAAAGTAAATATTTTTCTTCTATTACGTTCTGGAAATACAAAATGAATCATTGTACTTTTTTCACTTTTCCGACGCATTTCTCTTTAGCTATGAATCGGAGAGTCTCTTTGTCAAATTATATATAAATATTTTATTTGAGAAGCATCTGTGTTTGAATTTGTTTCTGCTCATTCTTTCATAAATAAGAGAGGATTTATTTTATATTTCCTTTTTATTATCATCGTTTTTAACGTATACACTTTATATTCTTTATATGAAACTAGCTGATATACCCGGCGAAGCTCGGGATAAAAAATATTTTCCAGTTCAAGTACTTATAACACTTACCGCGGGAGCGTCTTTCGTTAATTTTCGTTAATGAACTGACCCTTTGAACCATCAACGAAACACCCTTCTTCTTTTTCTCTCCTTAGTTTGAACCACCTAGCAAGAATCTCGTAGTCCTTCGTATTCCATTTTCCCCCTCCCCATCATTGCTACGGCAACAGCAGAAACTCTTTCATATCTTGTATTTTGACGTAGACTTACGTCTCTTCATAGTGGTCTAATGATGTAAAATTTGGTGCCGGAAAGGAAAAAATTATGACGCTTTTCGTGATATTTTTAAAAGCTTATAGTTCCGTAACCAAATAACTTAGAGAGTTTTAATTTCATTTAACAGAGAAAGGTTGACATTGAAGATTTCAAAAATAATTTTAGAATTTGGAATTACGGTGTAGTCACAGTCGAGCTTCAAAGTTGGTGAAAATCACTGAAAATTTAATGACGTCACAGCGACCGACGCGCGCGAACGCATCGGTTGTGAGCGGTATATTAACTGGATTTTAACAGATCAATAATTAATTCATTTCAGATTAATTAATTCATTCAGATTAACTCATTTAACAGAGAAAGGTCGTAGAGCATAGGTCAAAGCCACATAGAGCTACTTTAGTCATAGTTGAGTAATAGATTAATTAACTGTCCTTAATTAAGCAGTCCCCCTTAACTGAGCTGTCCTTTACAACGATTTAATTGAGTTGAGTTGGATTTAGTTTCATTTAACTGAGGAAGGTCATAGAGCATAGGTCATAGGTCAAAGCCACATAGAGCTACTTTAGTCACATAGGACAACTTTAGACACAGAAAGTCACAGTTGAGTAAGGTAAGTAAGTCTATGCCCCTCAAACTCAGCGGCCGTTTCGCAGAGACAGCCTCCCGTCGATTTTTTTTGCCATTATCCGCACAACAATTCTCTTATCTTTAGTGTTTTTGTCACTGACCGGAAAAAACCCCTAATATTGTTCTATCTTTTTCACCTTAGGCCCTCTCCCTCCGGTAGGAAGTGGAATCAACAATCTTGAAGGATTTTACACACTCATTATGATCATTATAAAATTTGTAAAATTCAATGAAGCACCGCGGAAAGAGAGTAATTAAATTCATTGTGTTGTGGCTCAAACATACTGAAACAGGTATATGCTACGAAATAAAAGCAAAATAAAATTTCTGCCTTTCTGTTCATGTACAAAGAAAACAATATTTTTATCATAACTTTCACAATGGTAAAAATACCGGAATAAAGGATTTGATAAAACGACCAATGGTTTGAATTTTATTACAATAACAGACAGCATTGTTACAAATTGTGTATGAAATAAATTTGAAATGTCTATTAAATTAAGAAAAAGAACGAATAAAATTTAAATTGAAATCATTAAAAAGATAATTTTCTGCTCTTTAAGATGGTATGTAAATAATCTACGTGCAATATATTTTTTCTGAAATTATTGACGAAACACTGAGATAAAACGCCGAAACTTGGCTTAGTTTTCGTTATTTAATTTAATATCTTAGGAAGTAATTTTTTAAAGTTCGAAAAATTAGAATTAATCTAAGAATGTATGAGAAGCGGCACGTGGAAATTTCATGTCAAGACTATTCTCCATTTAGGAGGAGTTCTTGTGACAGATAGACCGTTAGAACATCTTTTTTCCCCATTCCTTTTCCGTCTTCCTACGATAGGAACAGACACACTCATTAGGATGAGTTAAAAATTTGTGAAATTTAACCAAACATCGAGAGAACAATTCACTAACGTCATTGGATCACTGTGTAACCGTATTTTTGATACGGTTACACAGTCAATGATACGACTCCGGAAACCGGAAGTTAAAAGTCTACTTTGTTGTTTATGCTCACAGAAAACAATTTTCTTATATTAAGTTTAACACTGGCAAAAGCCCGCGCGCGAAACAGTAATTTGGCTTGAATTTATTTCTATAAGAATAAAAATTATCTTTAGAAATTGCGTTCAAAATATATTTTTAAATCTTTAACAATAAGGGAAAACACTTTATCGCAATGGAATTAATATCATTAAAAAGACAATTTTCTGCTCTTTAAAATGGCATAAAAATAATTGTTGCCTAATAAATATTTCAGAAGTTATTGGAAAAAAACTTCTGAGCATTAGGCTTAACAGTAGCTAATTTTCGTTATTTAATTAAGTATCTTAAGAACTAATTAACTCCGAAAGTTGCAAATAGCACCGTTGACCTAGAAATGTGCTCTAGAATGTCGTGTGCAAATTTCATGTCGCTACCGTTCACCGTCTAGGAGGAGTTCTTGTGACTGACAGACAGATACATGTATTTTCTGCTTTATATTATAGATATAGGACTGAAATGCACGACTCTATATCTATATTTTTTATTGTTGTTCTTAAGTTTAAACGTATTTGAAATATCTAAATCACTTAAACTCACAATTTGTGAAATCTTTAATGCTTAAGACATCACTTGAACTCCCGATAAGCGAATCCATTGAAACAGTCGTATATAGGTTGCCCTCTTAAATAAGGGCCACCACCCCATAAATTCAGAACGGCAGCAGTTATAGTCATGAAAGTAGTGTCTAGGTATAATAAAATGGCTATGCGATGAACCAACTTACAGCGCCATCTGGTGGCAAACTCCAGAATTAGCTTTCCTATCTCAAAAACGGTACAAAAAAGGAACAATGTCAATTAGAAAGTTGTAGAGCGTTATCGATTTAATACAGAAAGACACCTTGTGCACATCAATACGAATAACAGAACGCTTAAAATGCGCATTTAT
The DNA here is from genome assembly GCA_013235015.1 of Araneus ventricosus. NCBI lineage: Eukaryota > Metazoa > Arthropoda > Arachnida > Araneae > Araneidae > Araneus > Araneus ventricosus. The sequence goes on along the minus strand of BGPR01000642.1, from coordinate 32,784 downwards.
TGTTCGCCGTTTCGAAATTGCGACGTCAAAAGACATGAACAAAAGGAGAAAATGCTATTTTTCGGACAAAAAATGATCCCATTATACGTTTTCCTGTGTAAATAACTAAAACAGCAGGTGTATGGACATTTCCGCCAGCATTGCAGGCCGTATTACTGCTTGTGCTTGAGCACCATCTATATACGAAGACATGTGCAAAGTGAAATTGAAGCAAGTGCTCAAATCTGTATTGTAGATGACGGTGAGAGCTTTTAACACCAAAAATAAAGGTATCTTTTGATAACTAAATGTTTTTTTCTTTTTTAAACCCGTTTTGTGACGTCACAGTTTCGGAAATCGCGAACAAATAAATGTGCATTTTAAGCGTCCTGTTTTTCGTGTTAGTATGTACGAGGTGTCTTTTTGTACTAAATAGATAACACTCTACAACATTGTAACTGGCACTTTTTACCTATTTTGTATCGATATCGAGATAGGAACGCCAATTCCGAAGTTTGCCACCAGGCGGCGCTGTAAGTTGGTTCATCGCATAGCGCATAGACATTTTACTATACCTAGACACTTCCTTCATGACTAAAGCTGCCGTCATTCTGCAGTTAAAGGGGTGGCCTTTATTTCAGTGGGCACCCTGTATATTTATATAAGCTCATCTGTTTTTAAACAGATTTTTACAGGCTATTTGCAATGAAAAAGAAAGACATGTTTCAAGTTTTTTCAAATATGTTCACAACAAAATACCAAATAGATGCAAATTTATCTTATCTCTACATTATGTATTGACATTAGTAAAAATCAAGAGATATGGTAATCTCGCATGTTGCATTATTAATTGCTTACGCTCAGTAAAATTGGACATAACATCGATTAACCCTTTGAGGACGGCTTTCACTCGGGCTTGCCGGTCCGTCGTAGCCCCGTCCTAAAAGGGTTAGAAGTGTTAAAATGTGCTTTAAAAGAATATAGAAATAAATTTTACAATTGTAGAAATTTACATATGAAATTATATCTTTAATAACTTAAGAATACTTTTGTTTAAATGATAATTTCGAAAATTAAATTAGGCGTTCATCTACAATCATCTCTGTAGGGATTCACCCTTTATATCTTCCAGCCATAAGCTAGTTTTGAATCCCTAGTGAACTAATAATAAAATAACTAACAAGAGCGATGTTAATGTTAATTGATAAACAATTACCTGCAGATATAAAAAAAATTAAAATTTATTTGTCTCATATCGAAAATTCAAGTTTACATAAATTTCGCAAAATAATAATTTTTCAGGTTCTGAATCAATCGATCAGTTCTTTTTACAGAATGTCATATCTTACTTATTTTACTATTTTTGCTTTCTTAACTTATTGAAAATGTTTTTGTTCTCCAACAGTTATCATAATATCAAAATTCATAACAAAACGGTAGAGCATGAAATTATAAATTTTAAAATGCCATTCAATACCTATCTCCCACAAACATTCGAAACAATTGTCAATGCTATCATAACTTTGACACTTCCATTCGCTGCTAAACACTCGGACGAAAGATGTATTGACAATTCCGTCTAGCGTGATGTGTAGATTGAAAATATCCCAGAATTTCTTCCCTCAATTTATTCCGGTAAGGGAATACAGGGTCGAAGGATTTACAATCTAAAAGTAAAGTTCAGAGGAGAAAATAAAAAAAGGTGAAGAAACTAGAAGGAGAAAAAGAGAAAAGAAAAAGAAACAACAACATAAGGGGTAAGGGGAGCAAATAGGATAAAGGAGAATATCGGTCATTTAGCCACCGGTTACTGGTCAGTAGCTGACCTCAAGCGCTTTGGGAAATCACATACTACGCCTACTTTCTGCCTGAATGTGTTTTTCAGGAAAAAAAGCAGAAAATAAGAAAAGAGACGAAGGAAGCTGTTTACTCAAGATTTTAGATTGGTTTCTTGATTTTTTTTATTTTTCAACTTTTACTTAGAATTCGATACGCAAGCGGCAATGGGAATCAGAAGGGTCATAGTATAGAAGAAATATTTCGCAGCATCATGATCGAATGAAGGAAGCACAGTATCGAATATCGTCTGCATAGAGATTTATTTGTTCCATCCACGAAATATGCTATATCAGTTTAAATAGATTATCAGTTTGCTTGCTTTTTAAGCAACTTCTATTTCATTGAAATTAAAATTAAAATGATTTTAAAGATGAGAAACAGGCTGAAACAAATAAGAGGATATTTTATTTTCTAGAAATTAAAGACATAATATGCTACTTGATTAGCAGTTTTAAATCTTTTCTCATTTTAAATGTCCCATATAAAATTTAACTATTCTCCTTGTTTCATGAATTTCTGTTGAATTTTACCTCACTTTGCATTTAATTTCATAAATCTATATGAATATTCCCTTTGTGTTGTTTATATTCGTTTCTATAATTTAAGGGTGATTTGTTAAAATAAGGCCCTGCAGGTTCAAATAAATAATTTATCTCGAAATTTAAAAACCATCAATTTATTAATTTTCATAATGGTAAGTTTGTTATGAGTAATTAATGAAGAAAATGATTTATCAGACAATATATTCATCAGCATATTAAACTGCTTTAACTGAGCAATAAAATGTTTTAAGCGACAAAAAAAAGTTACAACCAGTTATTTTACCATCAGCCTGTTGATCCGATAGCATGGCTCATTGTGGTTCAATAGCTAAGATGACTGTTGGAATGTTGTCCTGGAATGTTGTTCCTCCTGAATGCATATGCAGTCCCGATTGCATGGGCCTTCAGACCTTGAAAACGCTCCATACCCTATGAGTGAGTGGATCAACGTAGGTAATAAATAAGTAAAGTAGGTAACGGATATTTTGAAATTCTGTATAAAGTCTGAAAATTAACCCCATACTTACCATAATAATTATAAACAACTACAGATTTAAAGAAGATGTATTTAATACAGCCAGAACTGAGAAATCTTAAGGAGAAAAATGAAGTCATTGTTTATTAAACAATCTTCAGAAGATACTAAGTTGTATGTCCCAGACGTACGCTATCATTTATTACTAGCCGCCTTCGGTGACCAGCTTTTTCGCCTGGAATATAATTTCAACTGAATCTTTTATGTATAAATTGATATTTATTGTTCCCTTAACAAAGTAATTTTAATTTTAAATTTTCATGGGAATTTCATCCATGTTCGTTCAGTAGCCTTGCGCCTATTCTTTTCGTTGTCTACCTGAACGTCTCTAATAGAGTCGAGTAACTGTCTGTGTCATGTAACATACAATTGCCCATTGTCGGCATCAACTTCACTCACTTATTCCTCTTGTAAAATACGCATTTGATACTAACTTTAAAATGTTTTGGCACATTTTATGCCCAGCAACATGTTAGCTGGATGAAAATATGCTGATTAAAACATATCATTAAACGTTAAGATATTACATTACCTTGCAACAATGAAAGAGAAATATGCAAATAAATTAATGTTTAAACAATAAAAACGGTTTGAATTGAGTTGCAACAATGAAAAGTATTGTTGTAAATTATGCCAACATTTTTTTAATTTATTAAAATTATAGAAAAAGTTGTATGTCAACTTTGTTGATATCATTGAAAAGGTAATTTGTTGCTCTTTCAGATGGTGTAAAAATGATTTTTTTCTGTAATATTTCGAAAGTTATTAAAGAAAAACGCCAAAATTCCCCTTAATTTTTAATTAATTAAAATTCCAGTTAAAATTTCCAAAAATAGCTCCGAGGTGCACACTGTCACCCTCCAAAGTATGGTTGCGCCAAATGTCTTAGCTCTAGGTTCGGCGGTCTGGCCTGTAGAGCGTCAACACACAGACGGACATACACACATTCTCCTATATGATTTGTAGAGGCGTATAATTGTATTTTGGGATTGATAGGGTTGATAATATTTTTATTGTTACCACTATTTATAAGTTTAAACATCTAGCGATTGTTTTAGACTTTTACCAGAATTTTGATTTCTCGAGATGAATACTTCATTTAATCCATCTTGAAGTCTTATTAAGAGCTAATCGAGACAGATGTGACATTCTAAACATAAAACTAATGGTGAAAAAAATGTGTGCATTCGAGCCTAAGCTTCTAAACATATAAATTATTCCAAACTGAGGTAAATAAAATTGCTTTATAATTATTTATTAAAACTATAAATTTGGATAAAATCATTATCTCAGTGGCAATTTTTCCCCTTTCTCATCAGTAAATGCTGTCAAGCCTAATTGTATTATTAATAAAACAAATTTGAAATTACGATAAGTGGGCATAAGCTTTGAAGTGCATTTACTTTGATTGTAAGGTGAGTTAAAAGTGGGGCACAGATATCCGTCAAATTAAAATGTCTGCTGTAATGTAAAATTTTTGATCATGTAAAATGAATCATGTCGCAAAACTCATGTATCAACCAACATCAAAATTTTTTTCGGTCTCATCTTTCCAGAATAAAATATGTTCCTTTGATGCACAACATTCATGCCTACTCAGAATTCATAGACTTATTACCAACACAAAATCTTATTTACACATCATAATGAATCAATATGTACTGGTTTTGCTAATCTTAACAATATTATAGTACTACTCTCCTCACTCACGTAAGTTTAATTTTCCCTACATGAAATCGAAGTCAATTTAAATCAATATTTTAACATTTTCACCTCTATTTAACTAATCGCAATTCTTAGTTTTTAACAGAAGCAAATAAATCCAAATACTTATCCAAAGATGTGAATTGCCAGTGACATAAGATGCTATAACAGCATCACCTCCATATTTATGGATAAATTGCGACGCGATTTTCGCTCTAAACGACGCTAAAAAACTAAATAGATTATAAAGAAATTATATACTTACATTACATTACATTACACCACCTGCATTCCCGTGTTTAGAACCATTTGACTCCTTTCCGGTTTGGATGGATGGTGGCGAATTTTATTTTTTAAGAAGGGACAAAAACAAGTAACAGGTATAAGAACAAAGGAAAATGAAGTATACACTGGACAGAACAACATAGAAAACAATACAAAATAGGAAAAAATACATAGAGAGGGGAAAAAATCATAAGTAGCCGGAATTGTGTGTCAGTCTGGGTGGATTAGTGCTCAATTATTATCCTCTACAATGAGATTGTTCTCATCACATATTAAAGGCATTAGGAGTCGAAGTCGGGTAGAAGCTATATACTATTAAAGAGCCAAACAAATGCTTGAAACCCTCTACTGAGATTGGCAAAAGACTTTCTCTTAACATAATAAGGCACCTCTTCCGTGTCCATTACTTTAATTTTTGCGCGCAATTCCAAAATTGCAATTTTATTGTAGCAATATGTCAAGAAAGCCGCCCTGTAACTTCTGACGTGAATTCTCATACATCAAAAGTTGTCTGAGAAATTATTTTTCCCCACATATGACGTGGAATTTGTAAGCAAGAAAACACTATTCCATACACGTTTTTCCACTTCCAGCTACATTCTAAAGCGTTTTTATAATTCATCACATCTCTAATTTGATTGTTTCGTTTTTTCTCATTCATAATTGCAGGAAATCTTATTAAAAACGTGAATGCATGTTTCATCTCATTTCAGTCACCACATTAACTGCCGAATCGTTAACTCTAGTTCACGCGATCAATATTTGATGAGAATTGCACTTTTAAGGAGGTGGTCTTTCGTGATAATAGTGAAGTTGCACTTGACAGAACTTTCCGAATTTGTTTTGATTAATTCTCTTTTGTACAGATAGTTTTATCGCATTATTTGAGCTTTAGTATCTTATGTCGTATTGCTGAAGAACTTATACCACCTTTTAATGGATTTTGCAATAAACGTTTTTGTGTTTTATTTTAACTATCAAATACTTGCATGTTAATTTTCAATGCTAAGAAAGCGGACAGATCTAATAAATCATAACTCCCCTGACATGGACTTAATTATTCAATAAAAATAAAAGATAAGTTTCGAATGGTAGCCAAAACGCATATGGATTAATCAAAATTCCTCTCAAAAATGTGAATTATTCGATGACATAAATAAATGGCAAACTTTGATATAAAGGTTCCTTCTCTTATTAACGGTAAGTTAGGAAAAGTCAAAGTAAGTTAATACAAAAAATGATTGCAGAAAGCAGACTTCCATAAAAGAAACTGCATTATAAATAAAACTTTAGATGCATAACTTTAGTAAAATTATAAATAAAATATTCTAATCTGCTCATCAATGAATCATCTAGCTGTTGATCTTGCTTCATTATAGGCTGATGCTTTTTATTTCATTCGAAATTATTTTTCAAGAGTTAGTCAAAAGATATTTATGAGACTAGTATTAATAGTAGGTCGTAAATCATTATGAAGCATCTTTTAGAATTTTCTAGAAATATCTACCCGGATATATTTTTAATATGGTTAGAAAAGTTAATCATTGTTCTGGCAGACATGAAGTTATCTCACAGAATAAACTTCAGTAAACGAGTCAGTTATACAAATTTATTACCCTGACTCAAGTACATCACGATGCATATTATCTCTTTTTTAATCCAGAGGAAGAGCAAAATATCTCCATGTAGAATATATTAATTCTATGCTTCATAAGCAACATTACTTTACGATTTTTAACTTTTCTAAAGGGGACATAATTACTCATCTAGTGCAATGATTCTATGTTTATAAGCCTGTAACGTTCCAGCCTCGATTAAATGAAAAGTCTGGACATTTAAAATGCAAAGTAATTGATATGCAATATTAAAAATTGTAGAGGGACGAGACTCATGTTTATATGGAATGCCGCTGTTGAAGAATTAATTCAATTTCAGTAACTATTTTTATTAGATATCTAAGTTCCACTACACAGTATATTAAAAGGTACAAGACGCAAGACAGAGAACAACAACACAAGAGAAGTACACAGAAGAGATAGAGGCATCATGGGAAAAACCCGGATGGCTCTAGTAGCGCCACCTACCATAAAAAGGAGAAGGCAATGAATCGTAACCGCTACAAAATCAGTTTTAAGCTACGTGCAAAAATGGAATCCTTATTGTTGACTCAGTTGTATCTGGCGTTTCTAATGTTGACAAATTTTGGATCCAACTTGTCAAAATGGAAAATATAATGTTTAAAAATATATACTCGATTCTCTTTACTATAAGACGAATTAAACGCCCCAAATATTGAAAGTATGCGCGAATGCCTGGGGAGAACACTTTCTCTGATTCATATGTGGTGTTTATTATTCTTTTTGCCAGAAGATAAATAAATACGGTATTACAAATCAGACTTATGAATCAACAAAATATCCCTTTCCATTTCCAGAACTTATAAATCTCCCTCAAATATTTCCCTTAGTTTTTCAGTTCCTGTATTATTTGACAGATGCCATAGTTCTTCGATAGATTCAGCCATTACTGATATTTTTATCTTTAAAAAATTATTGCACGCGTTTTGGAAGAAATACATTGAAAATTTGATTAAAACGTTGCATGCAATCGTTGGCTACCAAGATTTGTTTATTTACTTTCATGAATTCTTCAGTAAACATCGCTAATTCAGATATCCAGCAAATCAAAATAGTAAATTCCATTTCTATATTTAACAAATTTTATTTGATTATTCTTTTCAGTGCAGTGTATGTAGCATACCGCAGAAATTGGAAGTTATACTCAAAAACAAAGCTGATTTACTTTTCTTTGTCTCTGTTTTGGAACAGAGAACTATTTAAAATTATTTCTAATAGATAATAACATTAGAGAAGGTTAAAGGTTCATGATAGTTTAACTTTAATTTGCAGAAGGGTGAAATCTCAAGCTATCCTTTTAAAACTACGATTTTGATGAAGGAAAATGAAATTTAAAGTAATTCAAATAACTGAAAGATAATGTTTGTGGTCCTTTCTGATTGCCTTATAGTGCTATAAATTGTTACCATCGTTATTATAAAATATCTTGCATCTAACATATGGGTGACAAATTTGAAATACATTTCTGCAAGTTTTAAAAAATACACATTTTTAAGGACAACGTTTAGTCCTTCAACTTCGCTATTCTAAACAACAAGAAAGAAAGAAAAGAAATAACAATTTGTGGAAGTTTTTGAGCTTCTTAAGCCGAAGGAGTCACTTCATATTAAGAAAGATGGAAGAATGTATTACCTGGCTTAAAATATACCTTCTCATAATAAATCGTTAATGTACCGAGATTAAATAAAGAAAGACTGTCCTATAAGGCACTTTGTTTGAAAACAGAGTTGAAACAAAAAAGGACTCCTCACGTAAATTAATGCTATAAATATACTTGCATGCTTCTAAATTTGACACATTTACAGTCTGCCAATCTGTCCTTTCATACCGGAGTAAATTTATGCGCTCTGTTTTCATTATTACTTCAAGCAAGAAAGGCGAACAAAAAGGACCTTCATTATGGAAATGCATTTAAGAACAGACGACATTTCCACCGTATACTTCAGAGAGCTCAACTCAACTTTAATCTTAACTCCATCTTTCTAACTGCGAGCTTGAATTTTATAAAAGGTGGCTGTCAGCCTAAATTGCTTCGGAATGATGAAGACAAACACTGAAGAATTTGATCAATTTCATTTCGAATAAGCTACAAGCCTTAGCAAATCTCTGGGAGTGTTGTTCTCTCTGAATGATTGCCTAAGATGGGAAAAAGGAGTTAAATTAAGAATTCCCAGAAGATGTTCTTCTCATGTCGCTATTTTACGGTTGAGTTGGAACTGCATTTATTTATTTTACGGTCCTATTCAGTTTCAGAATTATCTATCCAAATTAATGTATATCTTGCATTAAATTTAAGGTTGCTTGTTTAGAATTGTTTATCATTTTGGTTCCTGGTATATGACATGTTATCGAAGTTGAAAAGTATTGGTTTGAAACTGATCTTCTATTTTAAACTTAATTATAATTTCTTGAATCAATCCTTTGTATTCCACAGAAATTCAGTGATATTTTGCCATTGTTTATTTAAATTTTTCTTTAGTGTATTGTATTGCTTCTAAATAAGCATTGGATGATTAATAGATGATTCATTATAATGGAATAAAAATATATTTGACATGAGGCAAAAGCGATTTAAATTTGCAGTTTCAAATTAATCAGTTTAAAGTCACTTTATTTGAAGTAATGTAATTTTAAAGCATCACATTTCTTTATTATGAATTACAATTATGCCGATGCAAAGGAATACCAAATCTTTTATTTAAATCTTTAGATATGTGAAATAATAAAATGCAAACTACTCTGCAATTCCATCGAAACCAATAAGTATTCTTACTTAGTTTTCGTAGTTTATTACATAGAATATGAATAAAAAAAATTCTGCCCTCATTTAAATCCATGTAAAAATGAATTGCTGAATCAATCAGAATAACTCTTAAGTATTGAATTTATAGCTATATTTTTTATTCATTTATCAAGTTGCTTCACTCTAACTAGTTATTGATAGTTAAGTTATTTACTAGCCGCCCTCGCCGCCCTCAGGGCGGGTTCGCGGCCAGCACCCACTTTGCACAGCACTGCCCCTGCCACCTCGCTGCTTCGAGGCTCTCAGGCACTACTTTTTTAAAGTTTTAAATACTGCATGAAGATCAGTGGAACAGACTATAAAACCATAGTAGATTTCATATTCTTTGTACACAAAAGATTCCTTTAAAATTGTAAAATATTTCAATAAACCTCATCTAGTTGTAATTTTTTGTATAACTTTTTCGCGAATTTCGGCATAAAAGTCTTCTTTCATAAATAAAGAATGATACCACCCTAAATAAACAGTTTCCATCATCTACAGTAGGTATTTTACAATATTTTTGACACACCATCGTGTTGGAACTGTTGTAATCTATATATTTAAAACAGTACTATGGTAAAACCTTCAGACAGTTCGTCAGCTCCAACCACTCGACAGATTTCGATATTTTTTTTTATTTTATATGAAAGCTTATGGTGTCTAGATATGTTATCAAAAGTCGCCTGACCCAAACCGCACTCCATTTTCGAACGAAATCGAAAAAACACTTCTGCTCTGTACATTGTCTATGGGTAAATCTTGTATAAATCCCCCAGTCCCAACTAACAGACCGATTTCGACAATTTTTATTTCTTATGAAAGCTAATGACGTCTAGCTATGTCATCAACGGTCGCCTGAACGGTGAAGTGTTTTTTAGATTTCGTTCGAAAATGGAGGGAGGGTGGGAGGCAGGCGACCCTTCATTGCAAATCTAGACGTCATAAGCTTTCATATAAAATAAAAATTGTCGAAATCCGTTGGTTTGTTGTTGCTGGAGAACTATCTAAAGGGTTTTTTTCCATAGAGAATGTACAATGGGAAAATGTTTTTCGGTCTCTTTCGGAAATTGGGGTTGGAGTGCGGCGTAGACGTCGTGAGCCTTCATATGAAAAAAAAATGTCGAAATAGGTCGAGTGGTTGAGGCTATCGGACTCGGTGAAAGTTTTTTACCACATTATTTTAAATATATACATTACTGAGTTATTTTTATTAACTTAAAAAATATTATTAAGTTAAATTTATTTTTAAGTTAAAAATTTCTAATTTAATTTTTTAAATATTTATATCTATATGTAATGTTTCAAAAGTTTTAAATTTGTTAGCCATTTCTATGTTTTTAACGGTTTTTAAGCTTTGATAAATTTTCCCACAATATAGACAATTGTAGTCTATAGAGATATTGAAATATAAATTTGTATTGCTACAATTGTCATAAGATTTCAATTTTTTACATAATCAATTACATATCAAGTATCGGCATATCAATCTTATTTATCTTATTTGAGTAATAAGCAATAACATTAGGCATAATTTTAGAGGATGAATTTCGAATACTATTAATTTAAGGAGCTTACGTTTGTTTTATGATTGAAAATTTCCTTTTTATTGGAATTTTGATGCTTCGATCATATGAAAGCTTTGTTACAGTCAAAAAAGGTATTGTAAAGCATATATTCTAAAACGCCTTCAATCTAAAAAAAATTGTATTAGCAATAACTGAGGGAAAAATAAAAATTCATTAATTCTGAAATTCATAAGATAAAAAAATTAATGTAGCAGAAAGTTAAACAATTTAACATTATTTCATTTTTTGTACAACGTGTTTCTCAGTATGCATGCCGTATAACTTCAAACCGAACGTTAATACAACTGAAACTAAAAATTAAAATTATATTCACGAATTTTCACATATTTTGGAATGAATGCTATTTATCCCAAAATGATGTGGGATAAATAAATTTTATCCTAAATAATATGCAATAATCATTGTAAAATATATATTCGAAAATTCATTTAATCTTATATATTTGTATTAGAAATAACTGATGAAAATTCATAAGATGAAGAAACTAAAGTAACACAAGGTAAAATAACTTAACATTATTTCATTTTTTGCACAAACGTGTTTCTCTACATGCATGCCGTATAGCAAATCTTCAAATCGAAATTTAATACAACTGAAACTAAAATCTAAAATTGTATGCAAAAATTTTTACATATTTTGGGATGGATGCTGCTTATCCCCAAATAATGTGGCATAAATGACTTTTATCCTAAATTATATGTAAAGTCGGGTTGTTGTGGAGAATATGTTTTGTCTATTATTGGAAAATTGTTCTGGAATTCGAAAAGTATATGGAATTAATTGCAAAGGGAATAGATATTTTACAGTATCTGATAAAGCAATCGTTGATAATAATTAATAATTTGAATAAACAGTTTGAATTTAAAGGCTTTAAAAATCGGTTAGCGGCGAATAAAAAATATTTTACCCATTAAGAATACGGACAAAATTATCACTATGAAAAACTGCCATAGCAGTTATACTAAAAGAAATTCAAACTATATTACAAATTTATGTCAAAATTAGAAAAATTAATAGTGACCGGAGGAAATAATAAAGTTTGAGATAAATTCTCATTATTCGAAATTCATTTTCAATTTTCATTTTAAAATCGAACTGCAACTTATTAAATTTATTTTGAAGAGAAGATGATTTATTTGTAGTATTTATTAACCATTTCTCATATTTCAATTAATTTATTTGCCTCTTGAATGATATCTTCACAAAGGAAAATAATATCTTACATCGAGGAAAGAATCTCCAATATATTCTTTGTCATATAAGAATATTAGAAACCCATTGTATTCTAAGAGATATTCAGGAAAGGTGGAAAATATTAAACATTTTTCATTGTTATTGATTGTTATAAAATACTCTCTGCCGATTAGAACCGTTTAAGATGAATCATTTCATGAAAATGAGAAGTATGCATCTCCAAAGAGTGCATTGTAAAAAAGTGGAATTGTTTTAGTATTGTATTCATGAATACTTCTTAAAACATTCGCGAAGCTCAACTAATCATATTGGTTGGACTGAAAATGCATATCCCAAATCCCTCTAAATCGAGTAAAGTTTACTGAAAACGTCTTGTATGGAATACAAACGGAAATTGCAGAGCAATCCGAGTCGGTTGAATTATTCTGTCAGAACATTATTCAAAACCGCTTTCTCGAAATCGGAAGTAACTGTTTCGGCTTAAGAGATTTGAAATATGAATTCCTGTCTAATGCACCAATGGAGAAAGCTTTAACATGAATTTTAGAAGTTTTGGAACTAGCAGGGGGAATATTTTAGGTCCTAACTCATGACTTCGACTAACAATATCGTCAGTTATCCTCAAGGCTGTAGTTCGGTTAAAGAATAATTCGTAACTGGATAACTTTCTAACAGGGTGTAGATACTTAACTGGCAAGCTAAACTAAAAGAAACAAATCAAATCTCCTTGATCTTTGAAGAGATATTTCAGATATTTGTTTATATATGGTAATATTTTCCAATATAATTTTTTTAAATGAGTCCAAAAGCTTATAACAGGTCACAACAATGCAAAAGCATCGGTCAGAGAAATGTCACAAGGTTGACTTAATAAGAAATCATGCATTAACTCTATGAGCCCTACCCCGCCTCAAACCGCCCTATTCGACAGAGGCCGGACTGAGGCGGTTTAGGGCGCCTGAGTGAATTTTACGGGAGGAAAGTGGTTCCTTTCTTTGTTGCCAATTGATCTCCCAAACTTGGGTGTCGTCCTCCTGGAATTTCTGTAAAGAAAGGGAGTATTTCATTCTGTTTTCTTGAGTTAAAATTTACTTCTGTTTTTCAGGTACTGGAATTTTCACTCCAGCCGGGTCCAGAGAGTTAAAATTTTTTGCATCTTAAAGTGTAAAGAGACAAATAGAACAACTTTATAACATCTTAAATCAATGGATATTGCTGCCAGTGGTCTTTATAAAAATTTTCATTCTGAAAAGTTATTTGTTAAATAAAATTAATTTAAGTACACGCGATACAGGACGCATGCATTTCATAAGTTTTAACAGCATAATTTTGTATATAGCAATTTATATTGCAAAACTGACACTTGAGTTAATTACATCTAGAAGTTGTACTGTGCTAGCACAATATTTCAGTGTTAAAACAAATGATGCGACTTAACTCGCACGTTATACGCAAGCTGGCATTGAGAAATATTCTGAGAAATTGTAGCTCGACTAGCTACGTAGTATGCTGTAAATCAGAGTCTCTTAAAATGTGGGTTACGCCTCCAAATTGTTGGTGTATCAGAACTAGGGAGGTAGAAAATGTTGAAATTTAGCAAAAATACAGAAGAAAATCATCATATTTTGGAATATTCCACTAAAACTCTGTGAAAAGTTTTTACAAAAGCTCTTACCAAATGTATATTGTATGCAATATTTTTAGGAAAAAATTGCAATCTTCTGAGAACATTAAATGCATTGGTTGACAATGCTTTCACTTTAGTATAAATGGCTGAAATTTGTCTTATTTCTCCAACATAATAGTCCAGATAAATTTTAACCGCACAGGAATTTGAAGAATTCACACCAATTTGCGGTGTACATATCTAACAACAATTTCTAGTTTGATAGCTTCGTCTTGTTATATTAGATTAATGGAAATCGAAGCTATACTAGGGTTTTTATTGGGTCAGGCTTTGTTATTTTGAATTTGTTTATTTATTTTAAAATGATGTGTCCTTTGCAGTGTTGGCGATTATTTCTATATTTTTATACTCATCATACCATATCAGTGTATAAATATAGTTTATTTTCCTTTCTTTGGAAAGAATGCAAGACTTGCGAGACTTAATAAAATGGCGCTATAACAAGGTAACTCAAGACATAGTTATATTATTTCCAATTAAAACAAAATTTCAAATGCTTTGTTTCTCTTTTCAGACCATGCCTTTAAATGATTATATTTTTCTTTATTTCACCTTTCTTACTTTAAATTTATTAGGGTCAATCAAACTCATTTTTATCTTTTCCCATCAAACTTTATTTCAGTATAAGTAGAAAACAACAAAACATTAGAAAGCATAGACCGTCATAACCACTAGTTTCTTCGCTTTGTGTTTTGTGTCAGATGATTCAATGATCGCTTGACGGTACCATTCTGTTGATTTGCACGCAAAAAAAAGTCTAGACGCCCTTTCTCCAAATTGTCAAAATTCGAAAAGTGCCTACCAAGAAAAAAATGATGCCATAGTCCAAAATATGTGATAGACTGACGCAACAAGATCCGAACGATATGGTAGTTGTGGTAAAAGTTCAATATTTTCACACTTCCCTAGTTTGTGTTATGTCATTCGAGATGTATGCCATCAAGCATTATCCTGTTGGAGAAGCTGCCTTTTAATTAATATATAGCGAATGTTTCCGTTTATGGGCATCATTCAACCTATCCAGCCGTTCGCAGAGGAATACAGAGGAAACGGATTGACCTTCCGAATGGATCTCTAAATAAAAGGCCTGTTCAAAACTCCACCAAAAATAGTTCATAAATTTTGTTCACACCTCCATTGTTTTGCTACTGGTTCCGCTACTTGAAAGACACCCATACACATATTTATCGTTTGTCTGTGTTTATAGGTATTTCCACTTCCCATCACATGTAACTAAAAATTCGTCAGAAAATGCATAGATCCTGTAGGTTTTCTTGAAGAATTTTCCAGACTTCCATTCGACGCTTTGCTTGTTGACGAATTAGTTGATGAGGAATTTCTTTAGACTTCCTACAGGTTTTTGGCAGCTTATGTATTGCTCGAGATCCAAGAGTCCTTAGAGTATCCAAGCTTTCCCATAAAATTTTGGGTGGTAGTGGTTGAATTCTCCTCTACGTCACCTTTTAACTCCTCTAGTTTACCAGATTCCGGTCTACCACTTCTGGGTTTGAGTCCAAGCGTTAGGTGTCGTTCATTGAAGCGGACCACGATGACCTGCTTGCAAGGTTTCGGTTTCCGGGCCGGACGGTACCACGTTAGAGAACCTACCGAAGATCCACCGTATATGTAGGCTTGTTGCATCCTAAACCACACGTAGTGGGCCAAATGTCTTCCCGCTTGTGTGGTGCGGAAGTTTGGAGATGGGGTGCCAGCTCAGGTGGTGTCCTCGTCATCTAAACACGGCTCAAAATTGAGAGTTTCATTCCAAAATAACCCTCGGGTTATTTCAGAACGGGACATTCATATAACTAAACTAAATTAAACATTCCTTCAAGGGTTTGAGCCAGTTTTAAGCTAATGTGTGACTAATTTTGTCATGCGTTTCAAATGTACAAATACTGCAAGGAGTTTCATTGTCATTAAGTCCTAATTTAAAATACTGCCTTAAGATGAATAACATCTTGCTCATCTTTCGATCATAAAATGAAAGTAAGAAGTCGTTTATAGATTATAGAAAGACGTTTCGCCTTTCATGTAAAATATTGAATTCAACAATAGTGGCGAATAGCTCCCGGATACTTCCTTTTATATGTAGGCATGCAAAAAACGAAAATACTTTAGATACACCCTAAAACTAGTTATTCATATTACCCTTTTATATCAAAATACACAGTTCTATATAAAAGAGTTGATATTTCTTTTAAGTAAATGAAAATTTGACTGATGATTTTTGCAAAATATTTTATTTTTGGGTTTGTTTTGCTTTATTGTATTTGTTATACATAATATCCTTTTTATATGAAAATTTCTCTGAGATATTTTTAGAAATTTTCAATGTAATTTTTATCCATGGGTTGCATAATGCTTATGTAACGTGTTCGCAGCGACAAGTATTGGCATAAAAATAAATCAGTAATTCAAACAAATCAAACAAATATTCCACCTTAAAAAGTTAAACATAAATTTATCCACAGAATTCTATTTCTTTTTCTATATTTCTTTGGAAATTTGCAAGAAATAAATGCTCTCTAATTTAATAAGGGCACATAGTTTATTTCTAAATTTATTTAATGAATAATTGCAACAGGAATTTATAGTATGCTCGAATTCATTTTGAAATTGAACGTTGAGCAACATTATTTAACATCAAGGATAAAATCCATTTATTTTCATATGTGTCAACTGAAGCAAAAGAATAAGAAGGGTTCATCAATCAATGAGTTTGGCAAAGCCTTTTTCAATCATATTAGAATGCATCAGGATGGAAGATAAATCACATTCCACTATATTGTATCAATCTCGATGGCTTCCAAATATATAGAAGCAACAATATTCTTCTCTTTTACTCTGATATTAAATTTCTATTTCTATATTATTAGAGTGGTTTAGGTGTATCGGAATGTTTTACTTTGTATTTTGAAAACTAAATTTAAAAATTGAATGTTTATAAACATGTGAAGTATTCTATTTTTTTCTGTGTTTGTGTGTGTGGAAATCTGCAGGAATGTATGAAATATTTCTTATTTTTGTCACCTGTATATTATACTTCCATTTCTTCGTTTTGACCAAGAATTACTGGAATCGTTCAAAATTATAGTGAAACACCATCTACAATATTCAGTAAGTGTTATGGTGTCACTAAAAAATGTTAAGTTGGGCCTAACCCTACAGCTGAAAATAAATACATGAAAAATGGCACAGTGATCGTAATAATGATTAGTACACCAAAGGCAAGAGCACACTATTGAGTAGACAAGAAAAACACTATTTATTAACATTTATCCACGGCATTACTGTCTACACATCAAGAATCTGTAAGAATCATCAAACCACGTGTATGAAAAATATGTATCGTTACTCTAAAAATGTTTCAGTATAGTGATACGTTGTAAGAAAATGTTATTTTAACTAGTATAAAAATGTTGCAACATATTGGGAAAAAGGAAGCTTCAACTGCAGTTGAAAAAAAAGTCTTACCAACACATGCTTAAACTCAGGAAGAAAAATTTGAAGATCGAAAAATCATTGACTCGAAGCCGAGATCTCCATCATGCTACACTTTTTGTAGGAACACCTGTGATGCTGAAGTCATTGAGATAATATGTCCTTAAAAGCACATGGCAGTCGCTTCAATTCATCTCACGAAAACATGGATCGTACACCAAGCAGCAACTCGTAAAAGCAGGAATCAAGAAAAGGAAGGCGACATCACTTCACATCCATTCTTCACCTCTCCATCACATCTAGCCGAACGAGAAAAAGAGAAAGCACGTGTGTTCCACCTGTTGCCATACATACTCTTCTTAACAGAAACCTGTTCTAACGCAAGTCCACCTAGAACATTAGTCTGTGCACTTTCGGTCCAACTGTAACATTCCTGTGAACCTTCAGTCCAACTATAATGCAGTCCTGTTCACAGTGAGCAAAACAAATATTTAATTGTCTCAAGTGTATTTAATGTTTACTTTAGACTTATTAAAATGACTAATTCGTTCTGATTGTTTTTAATTAGTATTGCTTGTTTGAAACGGGGATTGATGTCAAAATTGCTACAAAAAAATTGCATATTTTATGTAATACAGAATGTGAAATTCTTACCACGCAATATTTGAGATTTTCATGAAGGTAGCGTTCCTTTATTCTCTGATACAAAAGTAATTTATTTGCAGGACTCTAAAAATATCTTTGTTTATTTACTCATCAATCGTCTTACATTTCAAATGTCTTTGGAATTTCGGATAAAGTTTCTTTTATGCACTTAATTTTGATAAAATCTATTCAAAATTTCTTCCTGAAGCATGCTAATATTTATTTCTGTACGTCTTTTGAATTATTTTTTAAAATTTAATTTCAAATAATGTTTCGTAACCACAGAAACGTCAAATTCTAAATGAAATGAGAAGCAGTTTCTAAGAAATTTTCCGTTTAAAAGAGCGTCCACTTAGAATCAAATTTGTTTTAAATCCAACTAGAACATTCATTTAATACCATATATTGAATATGAATTTTTAAAGATAAAAGTTAGTTTCTTTGGGGAAATGATAAAAATGTTTAAAATGCACCTAATTAGTTTCATTGAAACAATTCAAAAATTCAAATCATTTTTAATTGTCATTGAATGTTGCTGATGTTTGATTGCAAAAGTTTTAATGAGACAAATAGTTAAAAACCCAATATAGTTAACAATTTTAATGGTAAAATTGAGTCTATCACTTTATTGCTATTTAAATAAAGTAAAATAACTAGTTAATAGTATTATTACGATCAAAACATCTTTAAATTATAGGTAACTAACGCTTACCTTTGTTTTGGACGTATCAGGTTTTCTTCATACTGGAGTGGCTTTAATATAATCTGAAATCTCTTTATTATGTGGCAGGTATGTAGTCAGGGAGTAAATCTTTAAGAATGAAAATATTTAATAATGATTAAGTTTACATGACTAATTTTATATTTACATAAGTTAGAAAAAAGGGGATTACAAAAACGCGCGTAGCAAAGTTGGCCGCTAAAACCAAGAGAAAGCAAGGTAAACAAAATCCCTGGTGGCGGGGAAGGAAAGTTCTCTTCAGTTAATTTCAGTCCCTGGTGGTTTCCGACAAGTATATTAAGAAACTTATTGAAGAAAAAAATAGCGACATGTATCTAGTCGCTAATTAATCTCATGTCATACAGAAGCAATAGAATAAGACTTACGGTTTTCGAAATCATGCAAATTGCAAAAAGTTTGCTGGAATACTATCATTGGATTCCCTACCTGCCTTGACAGACAGTTCTTCTGAATGACAGCCGCTGCAACAGCTCGAGTACTGAGGCCGGAATCCTAGTAGGCACCAACGGCCCGCCCCCTCCCGTAGGAGGTACATATTATCACTGGAGGAGAGACTCAAGCTCCTCCCATTACTATATCAACCAGGAAGGCGAGAACCTGCTTACTTATATGGCGGTTTCTCATCCATGAACTCGCGGTGACCCTAACGGGGGTGGGGGGGAACGGAGATGTGGGAAGCTCTTTTTTAACCAAAGTTTAATAACGCTTCAAACGCAACTAAATTATAAGTGCATTATAAATTATAATGTGCAAGCAACAAATTGTGCCTACAGTTAGCTTTATTTTCCTGCAAAATATATTTTGCCTGACCCTCTTTCTTGTGTCTGTTATTTATAACTAATAATAAGTGGTTCTCGTAGAATACGTTTTTACATTTTTTATACGTACAGTCCTTACGCCTTTTAGTTCGCCTGTATAGTCACAAAAAAAATTGATTTTCTTAAAAAAATGCCTTCTGAGAAGAAAAAAGACTGTTTTAACAGAGATAGAATATGGAAGATGTTTTTTAAAAAACTCTGAAAAACAACTTTTGTGGTTTATGAAAATCAGAGGTGAGAATGCAATATAGGATGTGTCCTTATATTCATAGATAAACTATTAGTTTCAAGCTTTCTACATAATATTTTTCGTTTTTATATAATCAATAATAACATGAATAAAAACAGTTTCAGCTCGTTTGTAACGTAAGTATACGTCTAGCTACAGTTATTTCAATATTGGATAAACATATCTAAATATATTCTAAAGGCATTATAAATATAATGAACTTTAAAAGTATAAAAATAAATGTTTTTTTTTAATTACTCGAATTTTTTCTCCAAATTTCCTTTTTCAAAGAACTAATTCTGTCTAAAATAGTTATATCAAATTTAAGGTAAAATTGCTCATTAGCAAGTTTTTCACAAATTTACAATTTCCTGTGAAATTACAGATAACTTTTTTACTGTCCGATGTTAAAGCAGACACTCATCAATTCTTATTCTGGATCTATAGCAATGTGTCTTCAAACACTATGGATAAAGTCATTTAATACTGTTAAAGCAGACACTCGCCAATTCTTATTCTGGATCTGTAACAATGTGTCTTCAAACACCACGGATAAAGTCATTTAATACTGTTAAAGCAGTGACTCACCAATTCTTATTCTGAATCTATATCAATGTGTCTTCAAATACCACGGATAAAGTCATTTAACACTGTGAATCCATCGAAATAGCTGTTGTAAAGGGGATAAAATAATGACCAAAAAAGAATGAAACATCGAATCAAAATTTCCTCCTGTGTGCTCACAAGGAGTTATTTCTATTTAAAAAAGATATAAAATATATCGAGGAAAAATAAAACCAGAGCAAAATCACCAGAAATGTTTCAAAAGAGTGTCAATTCTGGGAGAATGCTTCACTTTCCAAAAATTGGAAGTTCGTGTTTGAAATACATAACTGCTTCTATTAAATGGACGCACGTTTTTCGCGAGTTAAATATAGCACAGAAAAGAGAAGATTGTTCTACTGGGGATTTAGGATGTCCTCATAGTGGAAAAAAAACGGTACGATCTCTCGATCAAAGAGATACAAGAACGTTTGTCAAAGGTGTTGTGCAAAATGGACGGTTCTCAGCAAATAAAAAGCAGAGAAAAAATTAATCTTCTATTTATTCTTCATTTCTCCAAATTCAGAATTTATGAACCTTTTTTATGCCAAATCTATCTGCATATGTTTTTTAATAGTTTCAATCCTATACTCGGTATTATTTTCATGGTATTTAACTACGAATCGAATCTCAGGTTTTCATGTGTCACTTGTTATTTTTCTTAGCCTAAAACAGTGACATACCAAGCTGAAATGGATATACTTTAAAATGAAAATTCATCGGATTACTTTAGGGTCCTATGAAATGTAAGAGAATAAAAATTCTTTTAAGCTATCATGAATTATATGTATATTTATATATTAAGCTTTTATAACTTAAAATAGTTTTGTTATATAGCCCTTTTTCAATTCCTTCCATTTTAAAGGAGAATCCATAATTTCGTTTCGCTTTTCAGACGATATAATAAAGAAAACAAGATATTAACACGAATTTTCACAATTTTCTAATTTCAAATATTCTATTGAAAACATATTTGAATATTTTTCTAAATTCTTCCATACCTTATATACATTTCAGCTAAGCATATATTCTGAGGGTCACATTCTACAAAAGAGCTTTCAATACGAATATTTATATCTATTATTTCATCTTTTTTAATGTTTCAGATATCAAATCATCAAAACAGTCTTTGAAAATTAAAATTGTTTCCACTCTTGACTTTGGCTTTTTCATTTTTTCACCTATATTGCCAAAACCGCTAAAAGTGAGAAAATAATCTGAGAAAAAAACAATTTCAATTCTCTTCGACTCTATTACTATCAACTGATGTGAAATTCCATTATGAAAGAAAAATTTCATCGTATAGGCTTGGAAGATTTATGAAGATTCAAGAGAAAGGCGAAAAATAAGATCCTTTTTTAACCTTTAAACAGCTATTTGCAGAATAAAACGTACAAATCGTATTAAGGAGAACAGTGATTCTCAGAAAAACGAAATGTGAAAAATGAATCGGTTCTGAAAATGATTCGTTCGGAGAGAACGACCTGCTTAGAAAGAGAGATTGAAAAAAAAAAACCAGAAACACAATACTTGTCGTCCTAGAGAAAGGAATTTGACTTCAGACAATCTATTAATAATGTCGGCTACAACAGAATGTAAATGGCATCCAAAAATGTCCACTTTAAGAACACAGTAATTGAAAAAAAATCGACAAAAGTAAATGCGATGCAATTTTTCTCATGTCTGTCAATTTTTTATCTGATGTAATAAATTGTTTACGCATTGTCAAAAAAGATTTTTTTCAAATATGTTCTAGCCTTGAATTTATTTTTCCTTTTACACTTTTCTTACAAACTACATTTTTGTAAAACATATTTAAAATTAGTGTAATACGACGCGTGAAGAAACTAATAGTAATTTTCATTTAGCTTTAGTCAATGAGATTATTTTTATCGATATAAAGTTGGATTTTACACATAAAAGCATGCTAGAATAATTGTGCAGTTTGATTCATTTTGAATTTATATTTTGTGCTCTAGAGTGGTTGATAACCTAGTATAAATCCTTATAATTTTCTTCAAGATACGCTGAATGACCAGCAGGAATTGAGGCGAAATTATTATCATTATGCAACAAGACTGCATAGAGGTTAGTTATTGAAACTCCACTTACCGTAATTGTATTCAATATCGAAAAAAATTATTAGCTCAAGGGCATCAATACAGTAAATGAGATTACCTCTTATTTGAAAAAAAAAATGATTAAAAGCTCACTTTCGATATCTTTACCATGAAAATGATGTTCCAGGTGAAAGCAAGTTCTTATTTTGAGTCTACAACCCTAACATTCTGCAACTCCTAAAGAGCCCAAATCAATAACAACTTAGTCAACTTACGTTCTTTGAAATATTCAGGAACATCTTCGAGTAATGTAGAAATTTGGGGTACGCCCTAATCTAATAATAATATATGAAGAAAAATTCGTAAGTCAGACATTTTGTAATTTAAAAAAATTTGGCTCTTTTTTAATAAGAATTCTATGCTCACACTAGTAAAAGAACTTCAGGGAATTATTTCGAAGTTCTGTTGATTATGTGGCTATAAAAACTGGAACAACAGAAATAAACTTTAATTTCGGAAAAAGTGAAATTTTTAAACATCTACCGGCGATGAAAAAATTTTACCGAAAATTAGGGCTAAAACCCTACTTTTGCAAAAACCCCAGACGAGATGGAACTTTTAAAGTATTTTCTACGGTTTTGGCATGCAAAATTCGCTAGGAAATAGCTTTAAAAATTCGCTTCTGTATTATGGCTACAGACCTGTGTTATTTTCTAGTAATTTCTATTAATCGACATTTAGCGGTCGGGAAAAATTCCTCATGCTTGTTATTGAGAATATAAACATGATGTCTTTTTCTTTTTTTTGTCTTAAATTAGTTCTATGCAATTGCAAAAATTTTACTAAAGCCATTAGTGTATTATTGAATATAAATCTTAATCGACGACTTTGTGTGAAATTAGCAAAACTTAGTCTTTGCCACATATATTTAGTATACATAAACACATGTTATATCCAAAATCAACGCTTCTTATACAGCAATTTACGTATCACTATATTGTCAATATACATTACTAATCAACATGATTCACTAACAGAAATAAATAAGTTTAGTTTATTATCATTCCAGCAAATTATTGATTCAATGAATTTTATTAATTCCGATTTTTTTTATTATGAATCAACCCGATTTCTAATTTTATGAGTTCAAAAGAGTTTTTGATGCGATACCTTGATAAGAAATGCCTATATGTCATTCAAAAACATATAACAAATACAATGAACATTCAGAACAATTGGGACAAAATTAGTCTTTGATCAGATACTTGCTGTTAAACCTATTATATTTTTGTGTATTAAAACTATACGGGCCATAATACACTCTTCGCTGAGTCTCGATATTGAGACATGAAGGTAGCGAGTCTGATACACTATTCCACAAAAGATGCACCATGTATACGCGCCTGGTGCATATTGAATTCGTCGAGGATCAAGGGTCCTTCAGTTGCTGTGATGTGGTAGTTTGAAGAAGTGTATGCCTGCTTGGGTATTGTCCTTATGGAAACGTAAAGGACATAACCTAAAGGATTTTAATTCCTTTTCTCCTTCATCAATTTTTCTGTGAAATCTCTAAATAAAGTCCTCTTAGAGAGTATTTATAATAGGAATGGTTATGCTTGCTATGTTTTAATTATTGTTATCGATATGTTTTAATACAGATAACATGATGCTGGACGTCAAATGTGAAGAACTATTTTAAAGTTGGTGTATAATGAAAAGGGCTAGTTCGAATTAATCAGCGAATTAATCTACAGAGAATGAACAATTACAAATAGAATCATACCTTTAATTTAATTGAACTGAATTGTCATCTCAGGAATGGCCTACAACAGAACGAATACGAACTACTCTTTCAAAACATACAGAGCTAGCGAGTATAAGAAAAAAAATCAACTTAGAGTGACTGCAGCGCCACTCAAATTAGCGGACTGTATGAAATCTACAAAACATTCCGCCCCCCTTGAAACCTCGAAGGGGGGTTTCAAAAAACAACATATAAGTAGGAATAACTATTACAGATGGAAAGATGATAACTTCTACAATGCTGAAAGAAAGAATAAGAAATTGAACACAACACTTGAGTAATATTTAACATAATATATGTAAAGAAAGTTCAAGTAATTGGTAATTTGCAAAGTTTTGATATTGGTCGCAACAGTTTTCCCGATTCAGTCTTAAGTTCAACAACACGCACCCTATTGTCACCTCCTGGGAACGTCTTTAAAATCCGGCCTAACCTCCACTGAAGTGGAGCCAAGTTCTCGTGTTTCATTAGAACCAGATCACCAACTTTAATATCTGGTTGTAAGGTACGCCATTTCGGGCGGGATTGTAACTTTGTCAAATATTCATTTGACCAACGATTCCAAAAATGTTGAATCATACGCTGGATCATCCGCCAACGATCACAGAGATGGAGGTCGTCTGGAATTGGTACCTGGGGAATAGCAGTGAGTGGCTTCCCTATCAAAAAATGACCTGGGGTAAGCGCACTCAAATCGTTAGGATCATTGGAAATTCCACTGAGCGGTCTTGAGTTCAAACACGCTTCAATTTGAGAAGTGATGGTAGCAAGTTCTTCGAAAGTAACACTCGCGGTACCTATGACTCTTTTCAGGTGGAACTTAAAGGACTTTACCACGGATTCCCATAGACCTCCGAAGTGAGGTGACGCTGGAGGATTAAATCGCCAATTTATGTTTTCTGTTGTAAGGAACTGGTATATCGATTTGTCCTTCATCAATTGGCTGAACTCCTTTCTAAGATCTCTACTAGCTCCATAAAAATTGGTTCCGCGATCACAGAAGATTTCTGATGGTCTACCTCTTCGAGCCACGAATCTTTTTAAGCAAGCAATAAATGCTCTTGATGTTAAATCGCTAACGACTTCAAGATGAACCGCCTTCGTTGCGAAGCAGACGAAGACGCAGATGTAGCACTTCGTATTGCGACTTCCTCTTCCCTTGGAGCTCCGTATCAAGAATGGGCCGGCGAAGTCAAGACCCGTTCGATGGAATACAGAAGAGGGACAAACTCTAGACTTTGGAAGCTCTCCCATGATTTGTTCGGCGAGCTTTGGGCGATTTCTGAAACATGGAATACACTTTCTAACTACTCTTCTAACTGCATCTCGGGCTGAAAGACTCCAAAATTTCTCTCTGAGAGCTGCCTGGATAAGTTGCGGACCGGCATGAAGAAGTTTCAGATGATAATCGGTGATGATTAAGTTCACAACATGATCGGTTTTAGGAAGCAAAATCGGATGTTTCTGTGATTCTGTAAGCATTGAATTTTTCAATCTACCACCGACACGAATTATTCCGGAATCATCGTAGAACAGAGTCAAGGGAATAATCTTGTTGTTCGAAGGAAGTTGCTTGCTTGCCGAAAGATAGGAAACTTCCATCGAAAAATGATCACGCTGGATGAATTTAACAATGCATTTCTCGGCTTCGTTTAATTCTGCTGTTGTTAAGAAGGACCTTTTTCTTTGACACGTAGCAAGAGAACAGTTCTTCACAAATCTCAAACAATAGGCAACTATTCTTTTCAACTTATTCCAAGACGAAAATTTTTGAAAAACTTCAACCTTAAAATTCTCATCAACCACGTTCAGCATAATCACCTTGGATGTTCTTTTAGCTTCGGCAGACATGTCTTCTTGTAATTGTGGATTTTCTTCAAACTCTTCATTCGGAAAAGTAGAACTCTTTAACCAATCAGGTCCATTGAACCACAAGTCGCACTGTTCTAGTTTAGTTGGAAGTATTCCTCTCGTACCGCAATCAGGAGGGTTCTCCAGACCGCTCACAAAGTTCCAGTGTACGTTATGAGTCAGCTCTTGAATTTGTGCAACTCGATTAGCTACGAACGGTTGCCATCTTCTCGGTTCGGACTTCAACCACGCCAGTGTGATCTTGGAATCAGACGACGCAAATGTCTCAGAAATTCGCACTGTTAGCGCAGGCAAGGTAGCTTGTAACAAATTTGCAAGAAGTAAGGCAGAACAAAGCTCTAGTCTCGGAAGGGATTGTACTTTAAGTGGTGCCACTCTAGTTTTAGATGTCAGTAAACTTACTCGTATTGAGTCAATAGAAATACATCGGATATATATTGCTGCGCAGTATGCCTTCTCCGAAGCGTCGCAAAATCCATGTTCCTCCACTACGGCGTTAGGTTTAAGTACGTATCGAGGAAAAGTCACACGTTTTAAGAGATGAAGTTCCTCTTGGAAGGTTCTCCAAATACTGCTTTACCCATTGGAAGAGGTTGATCCTCAAGAGAATTTCACAACTGTTGGAGTAATACTTTGAATATGACACAAGACATATCCAAGAGGATCGAAAACCTGGAGCCATTCAGAGCACCCCTGCTTTGGTGTGTAAGTTGCCCCAACTGGTCTGGAACCACAGTAAAACCTAAAAACATCCAGACTAGGTGACCAACCTAGTCCCAGAACCTTGCAATCCCCGTCATCCAGGTGAACAAACTCCTTCTCTTGGGAGACGATGAAAACTTCACGAAAAATACTAGGTTCGTTAGATATCCACTTCCGAAGATGGAAACCGCCTTTCTTCATCATTGCTTGCATTTCAGTTACAAGTTGTATAGCTTCCTCTCTAGAACCAGCTCCTCCCAAAAGATCATCAACATAGAAATTGCAAAGTGTCGCCTTGGATGCTAATGGATAATCCTTCACTTCG
Source organism: Araneus ventricosus (assembly GCA_013235015.1). Lineage (NCBI taxonomy): Eukaryota > Metazoa > Arthropoda > Arachnida > Araneae > Araneidae > Araneus > Araneus ventricosus. The sequence continues at coordinate 5,767 of BGPR01000642.1, read as the reverse complement.
TCAAGTGCGAGTTGCCTCAAGGTTCTCGTTGAAAGGAAGGGTGCACAGGCAGTCCCGTATGTCACCGTGACTAGGCGATATTCCCTAATAGCATCCTCAGGTGAATTTCTCCAAAGAATTCTCTGCCAATCAACATCATCTTCGTGGACTTTTATCTGTCTGAACATTTTCTCCACATCAGCACACACAGCGACTTGAAACACTCTAAATTGAATTAGGATCGTTAAGAGTTCTGGTTGCACACGAGGGCCAACCATAAGACAGTCGTTAAGTGAATGTCCTGATGATGTCTTGCATGATCCATCGAACACTACTCTTAGTTTTGTAGTACTGCTAGAGTCTCTTAGTACAGCATGGTGAGGGAGATAGTAAGAATTGGGTTTATCCAATTCACTCTCTGGAACTACTATCATATGATTTAGCTTTAAGTATTCATTCATAAATTTACGGTATCGATTGTATTTTTCTGGGTCACAACTGAGATGACGTTCAATACTAAATAATCTACGAATGGCTGTTTGCTTAGACTGACCTAACTGCGTAGGACATGAATTAAACGGTAACCTAACTATGTATCTGCCATCCTTATCTCTTGAATGTGTCTCTTTAAAATATTCCTCGCAAGATCTCTCTAAAGAAGTGAGAGGGTGTGTTTGTGGCACAGAATCCAACTCCCAAAATTTATGAATTAGATCATCTGACACTAAATGAATGTTATTTACATGAAGAGTTGGACTAAAAGAAGAAGCTTTACCACCTATCACCCAACCAAGTTCAGAACGAACGGCAAAAGGCTTATCCTCACCCATCGACAATGTTTGACCCTTCAACAATGGTAATGTGAGATCGATCCCTAGAAGAATATCTACCTGACTACTTTTATGAAACATGGGGTCAGCTAAAGTAAGATCATTAAAGAGATCAGAATATGACAAATCTAAATTTTGGTGTGGGAGCATGCCCACTATTTTGTTCACTACATACACTTCAGTTTTAAAGGAGCTCTGAGATGGAAAATGTGGAATGAATTGAATTTGAGCAATTCCATTTGTTCGAGTATCCGCAGAGCCTAAACAAGAAATTCGAATATTAGCTTTTTGCTTTCTTAGACCTAATTTTTCCAGACACTCACTTGTAATGAGTGAAGCCTGACTACCACTATCTAGTAAACATCTGCATGCCTGATAATTACCCCATAGATCCTTTACGCGAATAACTGCAGTGCAGAGCAGAATTTCGACATTAGGGCTAACGTTTAAAATGCAAGATGTAATATCTACTATTTGTGAATTATCTGGAATTTCCTTTGAACTACTCTCATTAGAAACAGAAGCAGGTTTAAACACTGGAGCATTAATTGAAAGTTTACTCGAGTTTGATAACTCTCCAGACGTTTGTCGCCCCCTTCCACTAACAGATTCGAAATGAAGTAAAGTGTGATGAGGTTTTTTGCACGTACGACATCTAAATTTACTTTTACACGCTTTAATGCCATGGAATTGTGTTAAACAATTAAAACAAACGTTGTTAGATTTAACAAATTCCGAACGTTTTTGAACTGACAATTTTAAAAGGCTTTCACACTTACTTAGACTATGATCTTTATTACACAGAGGACATTGTGACTGGGCTTTGGAAGCGACCAAAGTCACCTTTTTTTTAACGTTTCTTTTAGAAGTTGAACTCGTGATGGATCTCGCTTGTGTTGCAAGGAATTGTAATAGTTCATCCAACTTTGGAATGACAACAGTGGAAAAGGTTCTCTCAAACCAAATTCTTGAATTTGTATCAAGCTTAAACAATATAATATGCATTAAAAGGGTATCTGTAGTTAGATCAATTTTGTATTCCAAGGACTCCAACGTTCGTACGAATTTCTTAGTAGAATCTATCAAATTTAAAATTTGTGTGGATGATTCTCCACTCAAGGGTGTTATATTGATAAACTTTTTCATTAAGGAGGACACTATTTCTTTTTTATTAAAATATCTATCCTTAAGCAATTTCCAAGCGATTTCGAAATTATCATTCGTAATGGATAAAGAGTTTACAATTTTTAACGCATCTGATTTTAAACTCCCCTTTAAATATTGTAATTTTTGTGCTCCCGTTAAATTTTGATTGTTGGAAACTGCAGCTTCAAAAAGATCAGAAAAAGCAAGCCACTCCTCAGTTGCACCAGAAAATATCGGAAGGGATAACGTAGGAAGTTTCACTTCAGCCGACTGAGATGAGACCGAAACTTGGTCTGAATTTTGCTTTCTAGCCTCAAAATCCGAATTCACTACAGGAGGCACAAGCTGAGTGTCTATAGAAACAAGTACTGCCTCTAACTCATCTAAAATGTCGTCCTTTTCCGTACAGTAAGTTTCCTCGTCTCTATCCTCGCAACTAGGTATAATGGAATTAAAAATATCCTTTATCTCAGTTCTCAATTCTAAGAACCGATTTTTCCTAACCAGCAAACTCACATTATTTAATTCCCGAATTTCATCCTCTGTTTTCTTTAGCAGTTTTGTAATCGAGGATTTAACACTCTTTTTTTGCTTCAACAACGCCTTAATATCCATTATTTACGACGAAAATAAACTAAATCAGAAAAATTACGCTTTTAAACGGCGCCACTTAGAAAAAAAACAAAAAAGAAATACGTTAACCGCAGATATACGGCGTGCAGAAAGGAACCAACAACTAGAAACTAAACATGCTAACTTGAAAGAATTGTCTATGAATCAATTATACGTCATACACAAAGGAACTAATTGAAAATTAAACAAAACCAGAACTTTTAACAGTTTAGCTTTGATAAGAGCACAAATACAAGAATGGCAGAAACATTTAATTATTTTAGTAAATAATAACTACAGAATAAATTTAGTTAGTTTTAGGCAATTTTTGAATGTTTCACGATAAATACAAAATAGAATATGTCACAAGCACTCCGGCTGAACGTGACCAATAAATGTATAATGAAAAGGGCTAGTTCGAATTAATCAGCGAATTAATCTACAGAGAATGAACAATTACAAATAGAATCATACCTTTAATTTAATTGAACTGAATTGTCATCTCAGGAATGGCCTACAACAGAACGAATACGAACTACTCTTTCAAAACATACAAAGCTAGCGAGTATAAGAAAAAAAATCAACTTAGAGTGACTGCAGCGCCACTCAAATTAGCGGACTGTATGAAATCTACAAAACAGTTGGAATCAATGCATATTTCACATGAGGAATAAGAAAGTGAATTTGGCGCCAGCATGTGCAATTAGATATTAGATGATACGGACAGTTACTTGAATCCATTAGGGACTTTTATGTAGACAATCAAAAGAACACAGGTAGTGGATTATACTAAAAGAACACGGTTTAAAGGTCTATCACAATTTGAAGTGAAGAATTACTTCGTTTAGAAAACCATGAACTTCAAATTACACATAAAAAATGCAATTGCAATTATTATATTCTCAACTAAAAAGCTTGTCGCTGAAGACGCCTAGTAGAGAATATAGAAAGAATTACGCACATGAATACGAATATATAAAAGTTATATTTAAGTTTACTTTATATCACAAAATATTTACAATAACAGCAATCAGAAGTTTGAGGCTCATGGAAAAATAATATTTCAATATCCGTATGTTTAATTTCCCTCCAAATTTAGTAAAAGATATCTCTAGGCGTTATAGATTGGAAGTACTTAGCTTTGATATATTTTCGTTCGTTTTGAAGGCAACACGAGGGCTATTTTTTGGGACTTGGACCTTCTTAATTTGAAACCCCTCGTCAGATGGCAGAGGACGATCATTGAGCGTTGCACCCCCTCTCCAAGCTTCCGCACCACACCAGAAGAGACATTTGGTCCCGACTGGATTTGGCGAGGGATCAGGGCCTCCTACTCGGCGGTTCTTCGGAGGAATCGGATATCAACTACCACCTGGTCACTGCAGGCCTCCTTGGTTTGGAGATTGCTATCTAGAAGTTTGTATATGCACTAAAGAAAAGAGCGTTATAGCATTTAACAGTTTATAAAAGTAACATAATTTTTCAGTGTTTTAAAAAACGAAATAATACATAATAAATAAATATAGCTATATATATATTATTTACATATAGTTAAGCGATATATAATAAAAAAAATAGATATATCAAAATATATATGACGAATCTAACTTAAATATAATCATTTACTAAAGAAAAATACAAATCACCAAAAGAATGTAAATTTATATCCCTAAAATTTAGTAAAAAAGTTACATATATCCAGAGCAAACCAATAATCTTCTAAATACAAAATGATCATCAATCTTACATTATAATTATGTTGTTTTTTAAACTCAATCAAACATTCAAATGTACTTGTATAAAAACTCAATTATCCATTTAAATCAAATTAATAGAAGTATTCTCTCATGAAAAGCAAAAAATAGCAAACAACCCCAAGACAAAAGGATATATATATATTTCATTGTTTTTTTCATTTATGTAGTATAATAACATATTTTCTAATGTGTAAAGGACAGTTATAAAGTTATTTCTTTTTACGATTTTCGAAGAACCAACAATTATTATAAATTGTCACGATTTATCATCATCTACTCTTATTATCTATATGGTGGTGATACTGGAAGAGATTCAAAGTTTTCTCATAGCATTCCGGAAAAAAAGTGAGATAAATATAATAAATAAACTCAAATTTTGTGTTCATGTAATAAATGTTGTTGTAACACTATTCTTCTGCCGAAATAAACTGACCAAAACGGATAAAATAAATTTAAAAACCCTTTACCTAATCCTCTACTTTCTTGATTTTTAAATTTTTTTCAAAACCTAAGTTTTCTTTTCTAGAGTTCAGATATTCTAAATTTCTTCATACATTCAGGAAAAAGAGGGACAATATGAGTAAAGGAATTCAGCGTTTTGACTTCATTGCAGTTAGCAAAAGGTAGTTTAGTAACACTAATTAATCTGCTAAAATAAACTTGAGTCCAAACAATAAACGAAATTTTAAAGCCCTTTACAAACATTCTAGGAGTCCTCCTTTTCAAAACGCCTAGTGTTTTCTTTCGCAAATCAGATGCAGATATTCTAAAGTTTCTTTATACATTCAGGAAAAAGGACACAATATGAGTAAAATAATTCAGCGTTTTGACTCCGGCTGCAGATGCATGATAGTTTAGTAACACTATTCATCTGCTAAGTAAACTTCGGAATCCCAAGGTAATAAAGAAATTTTAGAAGCCTTCCCAAACATTAGCCTCCTTCTTTTAAAAGCCCTAGTGTTTTTCTCTCACAAATCCAGATTCAGATGTTCTAAAGTTTCTTTATACATTCAAGAAAAAAGGGAACAATATGAGTAAAAATTCAGCGTTTTGACTCTCCCATTACAGATGCACATTGGTTTAGGCCAACACTATTCATCTGCTAGAATTAAACTTCAGGAATCCCAAACCAACAAAATTTTAGAAGCCCTTCCCAAACATTCTAGGAGTCCTCCTTTTCAAAACGCCTAGTGTTTTTCTTTCGCAAATCAGATGCAGATATTCTAAGTTTCTTTATACATGGGAAAAAAAAGGACACAATATAGTGAAATAATTCAGCGTTTGACTCCATTGCAGATGCACGGTAGTTTAGTAACGTATTCATCCATAAAACAAACTTCGGAAGTCAAACCAATAAAAAGAATTTTTAAGAGGCACTTTCCCAACATAAGTTCTCCTCTTTTCAAAATTTGTTTACAAAAAAGCCCAGTATTTTCTTTCCTG
>BGPR01000641.1:399029-470276 GCA_013235015.1 Araneus ventricosus | reverse complement strand
TTTTTTTTCTCCATTTACATATGTTAGATATTATAAGCTTATAGATAACCCATTAATTAATCATCAATACTAAGCTAACTTTAATAAATTTAGAGAAATAAAGGTATGTACAGAATTTTGCTGCATTTCAAGTACCACCATTGTTTCCTAGCAAATGTAAAGAGCTGTAACTGTATATTAATGTCTGACCTTTTTTTATATATTTTAATGATGCCTTTTTGATGATTACAGTTTTATTCAATCTATTATATTATGCATATATATTTTAAAACTATCTTATGAGATTCAAGGAGTCTGAAAATTTATTGTCTATTAAGTGAGTATAAACAATAAATGTTCATTATTGTAGAGCTTATGGTGTCACCCCTGCTATGTAAAAACCTATTTTATGTTATATGTGACATTTTTCCTGCTTTTGGTAGTTGTTGCAGGTGTGTTCAAATGCAGTTCGAACTGCAAATGATCAATGTTTTGTCAAAAGTAATAGTTGCTTTTTTTGGTTGATATTAAAACACCATACTGAAATTGTGTCAATTTTTTTCTTTTTTGTTGGCAATTTAATCAACAAGGCTAATAGTTATTGAATTTTTATGTGTTACTGATTTGTATTTATAGCTGAAATTTTTTTATTCAACTTCCATAACCAGTCACCATTTGTTAAACTTTAAGAATAATTTGAAGTAATGTTTGAAACCTCTTATAAAATACTAATCATTAATCTGATTAGTAATATTTTAGATGTTATTTTATGAAGAAGTTAGTTGTGCTATTCTAACATTTCACCTTTTTTATTTTCTTATTTATTTAAGAAGATAAAAGAGTGAAAAAATTTCTTTTAAAATTAAATTGGAAATTATGATATATATATTTTTCTTGAATAAAATGCGGGACAAATTTAATTTTTGATTTTTTTTCTTATTGATATTTCTTTTTGATAAAATTATTTTAATCTATGAGCTTATAACTTATAAAAGAATTAATCGCTCTATATGATTTTTATTTGGTGAAACTAATAAATCTTAGAAATTGTTTTTAAAAATATTGCATTCTATGAATGTGAGCTTGAAAACTTGAGCAAACAACTATGAATATCACACACTCATATGCAAGATAGAATAGTTTTATTTTCTATATTCCTATTACTATTTATATTCTTGGGTAAATAACTGTAAAATGTTCACATTGTGGCAATTGTTTTGAGTTGTAGTAGTTGCTTTTGTCTTAGTTTGCACTTTTTTGTTATGAAAAATTCCACTGAAATTGAAGTAAAAAAAAAAGCACTATTCTTCCATGGAACTTGTTATTGTTGTTATGTAAATATAACTGTTAGTTTTACATTTTGTATTATAATTATTTTTTATTACAGCCCACTGCGTTCACCTGGTGTAGATAGTGAAGTTGCTGCTATGAATAATGTATATAAAGAAAGATTCCCAAAGGTAAGCTTTTTATTAAATTCTAGTTTCTTAGAAAGAAGATTTAAGCTTAGAGCTGATTATATAAAAGCTTAATTATTATTATTTTTTTTTTTACAGTGAGTTATTATATGCAATGGATACTTTTGCAAGAATTGTGTTGTTTTTTAAATGTAAAATTGTAAGAAACTTGTAATTAGCAAAACAAAATAAAACTGATGCTTAAGGCCATAATCTTGGCAAATGATATAATTGAAGTAGAAAATATGCTCAAATATCCAAAAATTTCTATATTGACATTTTTTATCAGCGATTCTTAATAAATGAAAATAACACGTAATTCCACACATCTACATATGCTGGGTGCTTCATGATATTTTTGACTTATGTTTATAAACTTCGTCTTCTATTTATTAATCCAACTCAAATTTGAATTTTATGGAATTATGAATATTTCTTTTCTCAATTTTTCCACATCTGTGCAGTATTTTTATAGTTCATTTTTGCAAAAGTTATTACCTCTTTCTGATCAAAACTTCTGTAAAAGTTTTTCTTTTCAAATTGTAAAGAATCCAACAATAATGAAACTTTGAAGAATTAAGCAAATAAAATTTTGAAGAATAAATGTTGAAATGGATAAAGCAAATTATCAATATTTGAAGTGTACTTATATCTTTTTGTATGCATCAGGGATGAGATTCTTCCGCTTTTTGGCGTATTTCCGATTTTTTGTTATTTTGAAGAAATTCCACTTTTTTGTCTTTTTTTTTTCCCTTTCAAAATTCCGTGGGTTGTTTTTTTTTTACAGCAAAAATTTCTTTTTCTTCCGAAAATTCTGCTTTCACACAAAGAAACCTTCATATCTTCCGTTTTCGAAAGAAAATTCTGCAAAAATATGCTCGACCGTGCGACTTAACTCCACTGGCTAGGAAACTGGCTGATTCATATTCTACTGACGAATCAAGATTACATCTGCAAGCTCTACAAGGGTGAACATTCAATGTTCAAAGTATTAAATACCACCTTTGTTGTAGAAAACAAAACCTCTGTGGCATATTTTGCAAAAAAAAAAAAAAAAAAGTTGCATGAACATGTTGAAAAAAAAATTAGTTGAAAACTTAAGGTCATCTTGTAGGGCATACCAAGACGAAGAAATTTTTAAAAAATGGAACAAAAAAATTAAAAAACTACATAAAAAAAAGAAATTCCCGTCAAAAGAGGCAACTAAAAAGCTGTGTGCAAATGCAGCAAAAAAGTAGAGAATGAGACATAAATAAAAAATAAAACATGATTTACCTTGGCATTGTAGAGTCCTAACAACTATGCCAGTAATTAAACAGAGAGATACTAATGAAGACTGTGCACAAACTTTAGCCTCTATTGAAAATAAACTTGCAGAGATGCAAACACATCCTTTATTGAAGAAATATCTGTCAAAGATAGGAGCCCTCCAAAACAAGGGGTGAAGCGTGTTAATGGAGATCTGTTACCAACAAAAGCCACACAAATAAATAAATAAAAAACGAAAGAAAACCATTTCTTTAACAATTAAGGAAATGTTTCAAAGGGTTTCAAATAACAATAATGTTAAATGAATCTGTCATTGTAACTGTAGAATATATCGACCCCTCTCACTTTATGAGGTGCAAAATCATTGTGCTGTTACTTTTGCAAAAATTTATAAAAATAAAAGAAATAAAACAGAATTCAGTATATGATACATTATTATACACTTTACATAATTGCATGAAGCAGAAGAAATTATTTGTCCTTATTTTTATTTATTTTTTGAGCTAACTTTTATCAAAAGGCTATTAAATACAATTCTTCTCAGACTTCTGTTGGGTGTATGTTGCATCTCAGTGATGTAACAGGTGGTAAATATGCTTTAATGTCTACTTTTGTATTTTCTGATGCCCCTGATGATGTGTTCTACTTGTTTAACTTTTAATGTGAATGATTTAATAATTTAATATTCTTTTTCTTATTTATACGTACTGAATTATAAATAATTAAGTTATTAATTATTATAGTGTAATATTTTCATCATGTTGCATGTTCCAATGTTTTACTTCTTTCGCGTATAAATTATGGTACAAATTTTTTGCTCGCGTATGATTTCAGTCTTTTTGCTTTTTTGCCAATCTCATCCCTGATGCATAAAAAGCTGAATTTAAAAGTTTTTTTAAATATATATCTGAGAGATGATGCCTTTAGTTTCATCATGTATTTGATTCATTACAAATAAGCTCATTTCATCTTAAGAACAGTAAATCCTAAACTCTGTGCCGAGTTTATTTTTTAATATTTATGTGTGTGATAAAAATGCTGAATTTTTATCTGTGTCTCTCTTTCACACCTTTTTTTCCTTATGTCTCCTAAATTATAATTTTACTGCATCTGTGTTTCGTATAATTGTTTAAACTGTTTAATTCTATAATATTCAATATCTGAACACTAAATGGTATATATTATTACTTAAGATTTTAAGAAGTGATAAGAGAAATAGAACTTTCGATGCTCTCAATATTTCATTGTTTATTATAAGTTGTTACCATTAAGCTATTTAGATCTTCTTAATTAATGTTTATCTTTGCTATTAGTGTTCCTTTAAAAAAAAAAAAAACAATTTATTTGAATAATTTAAATATATTAAGAATATTCACAGTAATCAATGCAAAAAATGACTTGTGATCTTTTTATTATAAAAAAAAAAAGGCCATCGGGTATCTTGTTAGAAAGTATGATTTGCTATCTTTTTTTGAAATATTTGTAGTCTGCACAGAAATGATCCAGTTTTACTGTACGAAATGGGTTGAAGTGCCTTTTCAGTTCATATCCATTCTTTTTTTAACGGATATTCTTTTACCCATTTATATACTAATAAATTGCCCAAAGATGGGTGACACAGTTTTGAAAATTTATCATTTATTTTTATTTTGTTCAAGAAGAAGTATGGTGTGTAATTATATGAATGATTACATGTTTTTCATATTGTTGCTTTAAAGATTTTAAACTTAAATATGTGGTGAACAAACATAACAGTGAAATATAGAGTGCATATTTCTCTAAAAATGCTATGTTCTATAAAGTTATGGTTTTGTGTGTGTGTGAGAGAGAGAGTGAGTGAGTGTTGAAATAGTTATGCTCAGCAATGCCAAGTATTTAATTTAAACTAGATTTTTAAAATTCTATGTTTGAAATTAAATTTAAAGGTTGTTACATCATGTAAACAGAAAATAATATGTTTGGACTCTATTTGTAGGCCACTCAACAGATGGAAGAAAAATTACGTCAGTTTTTGAATGAACATAGGCATTATGATCACAGTGATTCTCTGGATGCTGTTGCTCGCTTTGTACACCATCAGATTATTCAGATGGCAGAAGATTGTCTTATTCAGTCCCAAAACCAAAGTTTAACTTGTAATTATTTCATTGAGTTATCTGAAAATTTGGAAAAACTTTTATGTCAGGTATGTTAAAACATTCTCTTATATGCATTGTATTTGAAACTTTTTTTTACTTTCTTGTATACAAAGTTTACAAAGAGAAAGTATTGTAATCGTCAAAAAATTCGAACTCGAGATTTTGATGAATCTCCATGTTTCGGACCTCCCCGAGTCCTAAAAACATAATTTTGGAATTATGTTTGTCTGTCTGTGTGTCTGTGAACATGATAACTCGAAAACTATTAAAGCTAGAGGGATGAAATTTGGTGGGTGATCTTTACACATAATTTTTAGGTTTCTGTCAAATTTTGGACAAAATCCGTCCACAGGAAGTCTGTCTATCTGTCCATCCGTGTTCATTGGAACACAATAACTCAAAAACTAAAATAGCTATATAGATGAAGTTTGGTACACAGTTTTATCATCAGGAATATAGGTCCATATCAAATTTTGGACTAAAAACGTCAAAGGGTTGTCTGTCGGTCTATAAAATCGCATATTTGTGTAAGTTAGGGTAACTCCTTAACCCTATTGCGTAGATAAATAAAAATTGATATGTGGTCTTCTTATCTTAATGGTAGATCTGTGTACAATTTTGGTTTCAATTGGTTGAAAAAAAGGGGTTCAAATCACATAAAGATTTCCTTTACCTTATTCAAGGCCAAGTTTTCAATTTGAAACTGCTGTCGCTGCCAGAATCATTATAAAAAAATCTTTTCAAACATTTTGTTTGAGACTAGTACTATGCAAAAAATTAAAATTGATTATTATGAGTTTAAGAAATAATGAAAAAATTTAGGTTGTTTTAAGAAATTTAAATAAATTGATCATTGTTTTATTGGCAAATTTTTTACTTGTAAGATCAAATGTTATTAAATTATATATAAAGATAACTAACATTTTTTACTGATCTAAAATTAAGTAATTTTGTTTCATAATGTGATGCCATTCTCTCCCTATGATAATGCCATTGTTTATTTAAATAGTTATTTATTTTAACCCTTTCAAGGTAGTAGTTTCTTGTCATAACCACCTTTTTTATAAGCTTTTTTTCTTACTCAGACTTTTGAGTTATTAGTTATTTGAGTCGCTACTAGTCTTTTGACGATTTATTAGAAAGAATGTATTTTTACTATTTAATAAAGATAATAGATGACAGCCCCAATTCTTTTTTTTCCTAATAGATTTATACGGTCATTAACATTGTTTTCACATACACACACACACAAAAATTGCTTGTGCCTCTGAAAGTGTTAATAAGTGAGTAGTTTAAAATTAGTTTGATTTTTTATACCTAATTAACTCATGAACTCATTTAATATTAGTATTGTAAATTCAGAAGGTAGAGAAAGTTATAGATTTTGATCCATTCTAACCCACTTGTCCCAGAGAGAAATATTGTAAAAATTCAATTTTACTGTTAATACTTGTGTGGCTAGTTATATTTGTATCTGAACTCAAATTGTTGAGTATCTTTCTTTATACTATTCAGTTATTGGAAGTAAACTGTGTATGAAGTCTTATAGTATGCTTTATCTGGAAAGTACATTGAGTATTTTAACATTTTTGGCCCTAATGGTCATATATGTCCCAAAGTTTGGACTTCATCCCCTGTTTTGTGAATAAATTATTATTTTACATTTTTTGTCAACATTAAATTAAACTACTTTTCATAGTTAAGTTTTTATCATGCAGAAGTCGGATCAAAAGGGGTCATCACTCACTTGTGTGCGTCTGTCCGAGTTTCATTGATGTGGCAAAATTTTTACAATGCTTGTCATGGTTAAGCAACTAGAGATTTTTAAGTGTTTCCTAACTTATTATTTTTCATGAAAAGTTTTGAAAATTGTTTCTTACTTCAGATGTTTGAATGTGCTAATCTATGTATCTTTTAACAGTGCATAGATAAGTCCCCAGAAGCTGTTCAGTATATGAAAAGCCTCATAAAAAAGCTGTTAATCATTATTTCTCGACCAGCTCGCCTTTTGGAATGTCTAGTAAGTGAATATTTAATTATGGATTTTGAATATAAAAACATTTACAGATATGTAAATTTCATTGTTTTATATTGTTTTATGTGTTATATCTGCGTAAAAGCAATAACTACAAAACATGCGATGAACATTTGCTTTTTAATAGTATTAAATTTTCATTAGATAGTATTTTTCTAAATATGATGCACTTTAAACAAAGTAAACAATCCTGTAATCAGACTAAAAATATGTAGTTCATTGATTTTGATTAAACATCTTTAAATTCTGATTAATGTTGTATAGTTAGAGTGTTACGCATAAGTAAGATTAACAAGAGCTATGAAGGAGAAGGTTGCTTGCTTCATTTGTCACAATGGAAATTCACTACATCATTATACTCAAAGACAGCTTAAAGACAGCTTGATAATACAGAATACCCAGGGATCCCATGGTCCTTGAAAATCCTTGAAAACTCCTTGAATTTTATTTGCCGTACTCGGGGCCCCGGAAAAGTACTTGATTTTTCGTTGGGTCCTTGAAAAGTACGGAAAGGTACTTGATATTTTTTGTTGGGTCCTTGAAAAGTCTGTGCAAAATTCGAAATGTACTCTGTCTTGAGAATTTCACCACCGGAAAAGAGTGTTCCTATGGTAACGCTGTCAATCACCAATCTTTCCTTTCTGTGTAGTTTTGGGGGGGGGCAGAGGGATTGGGGCTGGCAAAAAAGGGTAGGATTTCGCTATGTCCCGGGGATTCCTTGAGATCTGAAAAAAGCAGGGAAATTTATTCTGAAACTGGGAATTCTTTTTATTTGAATAATTCTTATCAGACGAGATAATATTCGCTGGTCTTTTATCGTAAGTAGAATAAAACATTGACGATTACCAATGAAAATCGGTCATTTACTAACAATCAGAAATTGAGGCCAGCCGCCTTTCTGGGCACGCGCCAGGCAGCGGGATGTTTACATTTAAATTTCCGTAGAATCAAAATTTCATCTATGAACAGGATCGCATTCCCTTTATTAGTTAAATTTTATAGTTTGGCAACGGATTCCGAGACTACCACTTTTGGATGATTTTACACCGGAAAGGGGTGTCAGGCAATGAGTCATAAGAGCGCATTTCCAGAGTTCTTTGTTCGTTCACGCTCAGTAAAATATAAAGATAGCCCTTCCATTCTTCATTTCCCCCCTATTTTGATGAAAATAACTCCGCCCGGCGCATGTGGAAAACTGTGGAGGGTTTCCGAATCCTTTGCTATACAATACTCAGTTGATAGATATTAATTGTACTCAAATTTGGCTTCGTGCCAAAGAGATTCAGACAATTTGTGAGATCGTAATTTTCCCTTCATCTGTCTATAAAAAAAAAAAAAAAAACGCATCCGCACTGGATACTGTTTGCCTCTTTGATGATTTAATATCAAATCGGAGTTATAATCAGAATTAATTCATTTTTCCATTTCAAGGAGATCTTTTTGGTGAATTATTGCAATACCTCACATTATTATTAATATTTTATCTCGGCATTTTTTTTGTTAATTTTGTGTATTCTTTTTTTTTCTGTTAGGAATACTCATAATTTTGATAAATCATGGGATCGTCGAAGTATTGGCCAGAAATTATATATTATAGAAAAGAGAGTTTTATTTTCCGTATGTATCTATCGATGCATGTTCGGTTTTGGTTCTTTATGCACTCCCGAACAGTTTGACTTGCAATTAAATTTGGTAAAGTGATGGATTAGTGCAAGAGCGACCTCACGCCATAAATTTTTTTTTAAAAATTGAATTAGATTTTTATTTATTTAATTTTAAATAGTAAATTCCAGTGTTTTTTGCCCATTTTTGGAAATTTTCTTTTCCCCATTATTATTTTTACACACCCGAGAAGAAAAGTTATGCCCCCATATTTTAATTTATTATTTATTGTATTTTTTTCTCTCTTTTTTTTTTTTGTCTTTTGATGTTTTGTTTATCTTTGAGCTGATTTTTATTCTTTTTCAGCACTATTGAAAAGAATTGGTTGCAATCAAAAGTTTAATTTTTCTTTCTATCAGGGATGAGATTCTTCCGCTTTTTCGCGAATTTCCGCTTTTTTGTTATTTTGGAGAAATTGCGTTTTTTTTTTTAATCTTTTTTTTTCTGTCAAAATTCCGTTCCCCCCCCCCCCGGATTTCCGATTTTTTTTTTTTTCCCCTGCAAAAAATTTGCTTTTTCTTCCGAAAATTCCGCTTTTACACAAAGGAAAGAAACTTTCCTATCTTACGTTTTCGAAAGAAAATTCTGGGAAAATATGCTCAATAGTGTGGCTTAACTCCACTGGCTCGGAAACTAGCTGATTCATCTTCTACTGACGAATCAACATTATATCTTCCAGCTCTACAAGGATGAACATTCCAACATTCAGTGCCATTCAAAGTATTAAGTACCACCTTTTTGCAGAAAACAAAACCTCTGTGGCATATTTTGCAAAAAAAAAAAAAAAAAAGATTTTTTTGCATGAACATTTTGAAAAAAAAAAATTAATTGAAAACTTAAGGTTATCTTGTATGGCGTACCAAGATGAAGAAATAAAAAAAAACCTGCAAAGGAGGCAGCTAAAAGGCTGTGTGCAAATGCAGCAAAAAAGCAGAGAATAAGACATAAAAAAATCTTCTCAAAATAAAATCGATGATTTACCTAGGCATTCTAGAGATAACATAGTCCCGACAACTATGCCAATAATTAAACAAAGAGATACTAATGAAGACTGTGCAAAAACTTTAGCCTCTACTGAAAATAAAGTTACAGAGGATGCTAACACATCCTTTAATGAAGAAAAATCTGTCAAAGATAGGAGCCTTGCATATCTGTTACCAACAAAAGCCACACAAATAAAAAAAACGAAAGAAAACCACTTATTTAACAATTAAGGAAATGTTTCAAAGGGTTTGAAATAACAGTAATGCTAAATGAATCTGCCATTGCAACTGTACAACTTCTCAACCCCTCTCACTTTATAAGGTGCAAAATCATTGTGCTGTTACTTTTGCAAAAATGTATAAAAAGAAAACAGTATATGATACATTATTGTAATTTATAAAGAGCTAATACACTTTACACAATTGCATGAAGCAAAAGAAATTATTTGTCCTTATTTTTATTTATTTTTTGAGCTAACTTTTATCAAAAGGCTATTAAATATAATTCTTCTCGGACTTCTGGTGGGAGAATGTTGCATCTCAACATGTAGTAAATATGTTTTAATGTCTTAATTTTGTATTTTCTAATCCCCTGATGATGTGTTAAACTTGTTTGTTAACTTTTAATGTGAATGATTTAATAATACTTTAATATTATTTTTCTTATTTATAAGTACTGAATTATAAATAATTAAGTTATTAATTATTATAGTGTAATATTTTCATCATGTTGCATGTTTTGATGTTTTACTTCTTTCGCGTATAAATTATGGTACAGATTTTTTGCTCGCGTATGATTTCAGTCTTTTTGCTTTTTTGCCAATCTCATCCCTGTTCTATAATGAAGAAATATTATGCTTCTGTGTTTTAACATATAAACATTGGAAAAAATATTCATCTTGCCTTTTTCATATTTTTTTGTCTTTTAATGTTTTTTTTTTCAACGGATATTTTTATTAAGATTTTAATTCGCTTAAGATTTTTTTAAAGTTTATATTTTTAATCAGCAACGCAGGGAACACAAAGCTCTTGTTAGAAAGCAGAATGTTTGTATCTTTTTTTTAAGGACCAGTGGTAATGGTTTTTCAATATTTGTTGATTTCATAGAGGCCCTTTTGAAGAAATGGATCCTAAAATGGAAGGGTTCATATTGCCGAAGATTGACATGCAAACCTTTTTGAGCGACTTTTGCACATTTTCATTTTCAACAAACTTTCGGTCTTTTTCTGTCATTTTTAGTTGTTTCTCTGAGGGCACTAGTATGAGTCACACAGGAAGAAGGAGGCTTTCCCCTTTTAAAATTCTGCAACATGTTTTCCAAACAGAAAAATTATGGAAGTGTGAAAAATATATTAAGTAATGAGTAATAATTTAATTAAGGTAACTAATAAGTTTAAAAATTAATTTTAGGCTACAGATTTCTTGAGTGTCAGTTATTTTCAAAAAGTTTATGTTCCTGTTTGGAAAAAATCCTACAGATGCCTATAGTAATCGATTTTTACTTATATTAGTTCTTATTAATAAAACTTTTTTTCTTTTTCAACGTTCATAGGGGATTAATATAAGTGGTTTGATTACCAGATTATACATTTTTTTTACTCTTCATTATGGCAAATAGTCGGGTAAATTTTTGTTCTCTGTTCCCACAAACTGGCTATTCAGTTACTAGATAAATAAATATATGGCAAAAATTTTAAAGGGTCATCATAATTATGAGTCATACACCACACTGAACTGCATTGCATTGGTTTCTGCACTACAGAAGTCTGCAGACAAACTAGCTGAAAAGGCTGAGAAAAGTAAGAGATTTTCAATCTATTGCAAAATCCAATAGTTTTAAGAAAACAGCCTAAGAAAGGGTTAATGAAGTCAAAATGATCAATGAAAAAATTGAAGCTTTAACAGAGCAACTGAAAATCTACTCTATTAAAATTCGAAGGTAAACAAACGTATGTCCTTCTATCTTCTCACGAACCGCCGAACGGAGAAGCGCGCGGAAAGTACCAAAAGATGGGGAATAATCCAGGGAAGCCGTTTCGGCCATTTATATTCCGAAATTTTAATTAGTGAAAAAGATATTAATTAAAAACTAATTGACAATGATGCTTTTCATTGTTTCGGATACTTTATAACAATACTTTTCATTGTTACAGCGTAATTCAAAATTTATTTTATTGTTGAAGTCGTTTACTTTAAAGAACATTGTTACAACAACAATAAAAAAGTGACGCTGACAGAAATAAAAAAATGTAGTGTTGAAAGTGTACTAATTCTTTTTTAATCCTGTGATATAACGTCCAACAAAATCATTTTAACGAAATTAAAAGGGGTGTATTATTTCTGTAAAGTTATGTGCCGAAAGATATAGATGAGTTATGTTAATGATTTTAATCATTATTCATTGATTTGATAATATTTTAAATATTTGTGGAAGCTTCTATTTTAAGCTGATATTTGGAAGTTACTATTTTTGCTTTGTTCGATTCTCGCTTTTTCCGATGTCTAAAAGAAAAAGAGGAATTACTGGGGATGCTGCCAGTAAACGGGAGGCAATTAGAAAACGTGAAAGGAGAGTTGTTGAAACTGAAGAAGAAAGAAGCCGCCGATTGTCAATTATGGCACAACGTAGCCAGCAGAGAAGAGTCGAAGAAACAGAAGAACAAAGAAATAGCCGATTGGCAGTAATGGGACAACGTAGCCAGCAGAGAAGGGCCGAAGAAACAGAAGAACAAAGAAATAGCCGATTGGCAATAATGGCACAACGTGGCCAGGAGAGAAGAACCGAAGGAACAGACGAACAAAGAAATAGCCGATTGTCAGCCATGCTACAACATGCAAGAGATGTTATGAAGGACATGTTATTGAAAGACAAAATCACCATCAGATACAAACTTTTTATGCAGCTAGAACTGTTCTGAACTGAAGAACACAATTGTGGAGAAATGGACAATCTCTGTCTGAAATGCGGAGGGTTGTATTTCCAGGATGAAAAGAATACCAGAGGAATTTACACTCATTGTTGTCATAATGGAAATATAATTGAGCAGGCTTCAGTTTATCCAGCGGAAATGAAAGGATTGATGGATGGCTCCGATGAATTATCAGTGCATTTCAAAATAACATAAGGTCGTACCAGTGATTCAATGGGTGCACAGATTGTACCGTCTACAGGGAGAGGGACGTATTGCTTCAGAATTCATGGCCAAATTTATCACAGGACCTCTCGTCTACACCCAGCTGAAGCAGGAGGTGAAAACACTAATACAACACACTTCAACAATATTATAACACACATTAGGCATGTGTCACGTGACCTCAGCTATTATTCGATTTAGCCCGTGCAACACCGGGCCATACAGCTAGTCTATCCTATTAAAATTCGAAGGTAAACAAACGTATGTATGTATGTCCAGCTATCTTCTCACGAACCGCCGAACGGAGAAGCGCACGGAAAGTACCAAAAGATGGGGAATAATCCAAGGAATCCATATCGGCCATTTGAATTCCGAAATTACAATTAGTAAAAAAGATATTAATTAAAAACTAATTTACAACAATACTTTTCATTGTTTCGGATACTTTATAACAATACTTTTCATTGTTTCGGATACTTTATAACAATACTTTTCATTGTTACAGCGCAATTCAAAATATTTTTTATTGTTGAAGTTGTTTACTTTAAAGAACATTGTTACAATAACAATAAAAAAGTGACGCTGACAGAAATAAAAAATGTATTGTTGGAAGTGTATAAATCCTTTTTTTTGATCCCGTGATATAACGTCAAGCAGAACCATTTTAACGAATTTATATGCGTGTTTTGTTTCTGTACAGTTATGCGCCGAAAGATGTAGATTAGTTATGTTAGTGATTTTAATCATTATTCATTGATTTGATCAAGTTTAAATATTTCTGGTAGCTGCTATTTTAAGCTGATATTTGGAAGTTACTATTTTTGCTTTGTTCAATTCTCGCTTTTTCCGATGCCTAAAAGAAAAAAAGGAGTTACACGGGATGCTGTCCATAGACAGAAGGCAATTAGAAAACGTGAAAGGAGAGTTGCTGAAACTGACGAAGAAAGAAACCGTCGATTGTCAACTATGGCACAACGTGGCCAGAAGAGAAGAGCGGAAGATACAGAAGAACAAAGAAATAGCCGATTGTCACACAGTATTTCTTTTTTAGAGAGCTTATGTGTTTGGATTCATTAATATCGGGAAAAAAATAACTTTCTTTCCTTTTTTGTATTAAGGTGTTTAACTTCGTAATG
This sequence comes from Araneus ventricosus, assembly GCA_013235015.1. NCBI lineage: Eukaryota > Metazoa > Arthropoda > Arachnida > Araneae > Araneidae > Araneus > Araneus ventricosus. The sequence goes on along the minus strand of BGPR01000641.1, from coordinate 456,483 downwards.
TTTGTTGGGGAAAGTAAGTGACAATTTTTGTTGAGAAAAACAGAGGCGGGCCATATGAAAATATATGGACCCCGAAGCCTCATATAACCTTGCTTCTCTCCGCCCGGGAATATCCCATTATTAGAGATAACCCGTGCAACGCCGGGCCATACAGCTAGACTAGAATTAGATAGACCAGAGATTCCCAACCTGTGATATGCATTCCCCTGGGGTTACGCAAAGGACCATTTGGGGGTACGCGAAATAAAGTTGTTAATGGCGGAAACAAGAAAACATAAGGGATTAAAAAAGTTATAGAACTTTGTTTCTCCAAGTCCCTTGGTATTTAATAACTATACCACTTGAATAGTTGAATAATACGGAATGTAATTATTAGCAATCTTTATAAGTTAATGCAAAATTATTACAATACTGATTTCATTTGTTTTGGCGTTAAACTAATACTATTGTAAAAATGCAATAAAAAATAAGTCAAGTTTTCCAGGCAAATGTTAAATCCGAGTTATTTAATTTTTAAGCTATTCTAAGCCCTTATAATTATTGATAAAAACTTCTTAGCATAGACGGTGGGGGAGGATATGTCAAAAATTAATCAAGAAGTGAGCGAGGGAATAAAGGTTGGGAACCTCTGAGATATACCTTTCATTTCGGTAGGACACGGAATATTTTTACAAAATAACAAATATTTTTGTATTTTTTTAAATAGTCCATTTTGACACGTTTTCGTGGTCGGAATGTTTGAACAGCTCTTTTTGCCTTATTTATTTAAGAGAGAATATTGGGCATGTGTCATGTTACCTCACTTCTTTCCGTCAGGGAATGATGCATTATTCGAGATAGCCCGTGCAACGCCGGGCCACACATCTAGTGTAAATTTAAAGTATTTGAAGTTTATTTATTTAAATGTAAATAAAGGTTTGTTGATTTGTACCTGTCTCTTGCTTTTTTTCCCGCCTTCATTCTCAAGCAATGGTCAAATGTAAGAATAGAGGTTCTTGTGGGGCTAACAATTTTTTAATGAATTTTGTTTCAGCTAATGTATTTGTGAAGTGAGCTACTAAGTAATGCTTAGTAGTAGTTTGTGTAAAATTAGCATCTAGTAGTAGTACACTATAGCTAATAGTAAGGGTGCTTGAATAGTGATCTTGAAACTCGCTTTGCATTGTAGACTTTGGTTTACTAACTGCAAAGTGTGCAAAACATGTGCCTTTGATACTCTTCACTTAAGCATCTAAAAGTTGTAAGTAAGAAAATGATGACACATTTGAGCATTAAAGTTGAAAATATTTGATTTAAATTTGTCCTTTGCATTTTTGTATTCTAAAATTTGTAATTTTATGGTCCTTGAATTTTTAAAAAAAAGTTCCTTGAAAAGTCCTTGAATTTTTTTCTTCAATAAGAGTGGAAACCCTGATACCCTATACTTCCGGCATTGCACCGATGAATGACGTAGCTCATATTTCTACACGTCTTGGTGTTACTTTCTGTTAGACTTCATCAACAACCAGAAGTAGTTTTTTTTTTTCTTTTTACTACTTCGTGTGCGCCAAAGTTTTGCTCTAGAAACAAAAAGAGAAAGTTATATGGTTTGATTCCTATTTTTTCCATTTTGTTGTATTTAAGTATATGATTTGTGTATTATTAATTGAAGGAAGTCTGAGAAATACCAATTGTAGAAATTGACACAATATTTAAAATTGTACATGGCAGAAAATTGTATGCGGAAAAAAAAAAAAGAATTGGCTACATCAACCATTCTTTCATATTGTGATCTTGAAATAAAAAATGTATACATTTTTCAATAATTAAGAGAAAATTTAATAAAAATATTAAAATATTTACATTGAATAATTCTAGATATTAATCTGTGCATTTCACATAATTAAATTAAATGACAATAAATATTGAACTGCGACTCAAATTTTAAATTTTATATTCAGTAAACGTTTTTTTTCCCACTCTTCTAATACGGAGTTTTGAGAAGTTAAGGTATGTACATTGAATATTTTATATTGTACAACGCAAGTGAAATCTTCATATTCTATTTTAAATATTTTTCTTAGCACACTTCTAATATTTTTCATTGTATACAAACATTTTTCGGACACACTTTCACACAAATTAATCCATTAAATCTAGAGTTTATCATATTTTATATTAAAAAACAGATTAAGACAAACATATAAAATACAGAAATATAGATATATATGTTGTATTACGTGCTGAGCAGCATTCTACATATCTTTATATATACCATTCATGTCAATATATTACGAATACGCATATAACTACACATAAAAAATGATATAAATGCACATAAAAATGTTGTTTTACATGATGGCAGCATTCTATATATATTTACCAATCACGCCAATACAAATACACATTAATATAACTATATCTATATACTTTAAAAATATGAAAGATTGTTTAACATGAAATAGATTCGTTTTCCTAGGTACTATCAGAGTCGGAACCTGAGAGTTGAATTGTTAATTCATTTTGTTCCTAGACATCTTCAATTAACCCACCTATTGCCCAAAATTCTTTTTCAATTTTTGTTACATGGGCAATGGCATTTTCCCAATCTTTTTGTGAAACTTTCTGTAAGCCTTCATATAGTAAATTTTTCACTTGTTGTAGTTTGAATGTTTGATTCTGGCAGGCAATATAGCCATTCACTTGTGCCGAAATTAATTAAATTGTGTTTAGTTAGCTGTGGTACAGTGGCAAACGAAGAACTTGATGGCCCACTTCACAAGCAATTTTGTCAATCCGATACCCATCAAACTTATGCTTAACTATTGACACGATTTGCAATAGTTCAAGTTTCAACAAATCTCTTCCCCAAGGAATGTTTTTGTTTGTCAACCATTCTTGAATATCTTTTTTCCTTCATGACTGGGTAGGTACTTTTTCCTCTTTGATGGAATGGTACGCAGCATTATCCATGACAATTATGCTGTTGAACTGCAATTTTAGTATTAATTGTGATTTAAACCATGATTGAAAATGGCTGCTATCTATTTCTTCATGGTAATCTCTTGTTTTTTTTTTTTTTGCTGCTAAATATATCCACAGCATCATTCACAAAACCTCTTTTACTACTAGCATGTATTGCAATTATCCTCCCTCCTTTACCACTTGGTCCTTTCAATCCTGTGGAGATACCTTCACGCCGAGCGTCATTACATGATATGTTTTATCTTGCCACACTTGTAGTAGATATACCGGCGTTAACCCAAGTCTCATCCAAAAAATAAATAATTTTCTTCTGTTCTTTATATTGTTTTATGGCTATCAAGTATTTTCTTCGCCTTACTGTTATATCATCTCTTTCAATTAAAGCAGATTGTCTCCTTTTCTTAAATAAAAATCCTATGTCATTTAAAAGACGGCATGATGTCCTTTCACTCATTTTCTGCTGAAGAATATCTGTTTTGTTGTTTATGTCTCTTAAATTTTTTTTTACAGTGGGGATCTCATTTCTTTTGTAAAATGAATGTAGTCTTCTTCTGATGCTTTGATGAGTAAAACTGTCATACTTATTCAGACGAATTCTTTTGCCAACAGCATTTGGCCGATTTCCCCCTGGAGTCTGAAGAATGCCATGCTTTGCTTTTTCGATCCTAAACAGCATGCTTGCAGATACTCCAGTCGGTTCAGCTGCCCTGTCAACAATACATTTTATACTTGCATTAGGACAGGGATGGCGAACCAATGGCACATGACACAATATTTTGGGCACGCCACAGATCACAAAGTTCACTATGAAGCATTGACAGTACTATTTGATGGCACGTCTATGACCTCATTAAACATTTTTTTAGAAAAAATGGCACGTTGATACAAAAAGGTTCGCCACCCCTGCATTAGGATTTTCATCTTTAAGTTGAATAAAATTATTCAGAGCACTTTCCTAGCTGATCTCTGTACTTTGCCCTTCTTATTTGTTTAGAACAAATTTTGTGCTGCTTTAATTATTTGTGACTGGATTTTTAAATTCATTCATAATGACCTTGCAGAGACAATCCAATTTGTTTGATAAGTATCAGTTCTCCGTCAAATAATGATAAACAATTTTGAGAGAGAGGCTGGATATTAATTTTTTCACTTCAAAGAAATATATGAGTGAAGCCCTATTACCTCACAAAGTATTTAACAAAAAAAAAAGAGAAGTTTTCCTTCCTTTAGTTTTTATCAAAGTACTCTCTTATCAAATTATTCACTAATCTGGTCAAAATTTAAAAATCTCCCAGCACTGAATCATAAACGAAATAAATGTCTACATTTTGGAACTTATTAATCGACACAATTTTGGCCGAAATAATAAGCTATGGTTAAAGGAAATTTGTTCCAGCATCTTAACATAGGACTACGTTCCTTCCATTGGGGTCTTGGGAAGGAATTTGATTCACATGCCAAAACGCCACATAAAACGTTGTATGGGAGATCCTCTATGTCTTGGTAACTACATATGTTAAAAACATAACTAATGTCTTATTTTAGAGATAAAGGGTAACAGCGGCAGTTACAAAAAAAATTTGAAAATCGGAAAAGAGTCATGCGAGTAAAGTAGTCCTACGCCTTCAACATCAACGGCTGTTTGAAAAAGACAGCCTCCCATCATTTTTTTTATGTTGGAAAAATTATTTAATATTGGAGAAATGCCAATAACGTAACCTTTTGATTTTCTTTTAATCTTTTTTAATATTTCGTCTCATTTGTACTTTTTTTACTTTCTCGTATACGAAGTATGCAAAGAGAAAGTATTGTATTCGTCAAAAAATTTGAACTCGAGATTTTGACGAATCTCTACGTTTTAGACCTCCCTGAGTCCGAAAAACACAATTTTGGAATTATGTCTGTCTGTCTGTGAACACGATAACTCGAAAACTATTAGAGCTACGGGGATGAAATTTGGTATGTGGTCTTTAAACATAATTTGTAGGTTTCTAACAAATTTTGGACAAAATCCGTCAACGGGAAATCTGTCTGTCTGTATGTCCGAAGTCATGCGAACACTATAACTCAAAAACTTGAATATCTAGATGGATAAAATTTGTTACACAGTTTTATCGTCATTAATGTAGGTCCGTATAAAATTTTGGGCCAAATCCGTCAAAGGGTTAACTGTCCGTTGGTCTGTATAATCGCATACTTGTTAAGCATTTGTTTCAAAACTGATCTCCATGTGCATGCGTACTTAGCAATCTCTGGTACCAAGCGGGAGGATTACGTCACTTTATCCTTGAGATGGAGTTTGTGATAGATATGTTTTATCTCCTGTTTTGTTTTCGTTCGCTCGTATAATAGCGGATCTTGCTGAAGTGTGATGGAAAATAAATGTTGCTAAGTTTTAATACATAAGCATCTCTTTTAATATGATTCGTCACTTAAATATTTTACAATCACTATAATCTGCAATGAAAAACCTTCTGATATTCGTTGCATTCTGGATTACAGTAGGTTTGATTTTTTTTTATCCACGCAAAGGGAGGGGAAATGACAAATTTTTGAGCAGTATACGAGAAAGTTTAGGGGAGGCCACTCCCACTGGTTATTATAATATATCTTTATTCTGATATATTTTTATTTTCATTTGACTTCTTGCAATTTTTTGCATCACCTTCATATTTCACTTTTCATATTTTTGAGTTTTATTTTGCTGTATATCGTTATGTATATGTACAAAAAATGAAGCAGATACTGAGAAAAAAGATCAGATTAATAAATAATTTGAAAAGCAGCAATATTTTAGAAGTTGCTAACATATAAAAATGATAAAAAAAGAAATGAATTAAAGCAATAAATTTAGTCATGTGTTCTGAATGATCACAATCACGCCAGCACCACAAGAGATAAATCACCAAATGTAAAGGCTCCGAGAGGCAGGGGAAAAAAAATGCCTTTTCTGCAAATGCAACAAGGTCAATTTAGTTTTGTGTAATCTCGGACAGAAGGCGGGAAAAAAAGCTTTATGAAATTAAATAGCATACGTTTTGAAAATAGATTTTTATTGCAAAGAATATAGGTTATTGGTATTTAAAGCAAAATTCTGTTCAAATATGTCATTTATTTTAAAAATACATTAGGATAATTGCAGGACTATTTCACTCGGCGGAATAATACCATCTTTAGCTTCTACTGTATTATCAACTTAAGATGTCTTTGAGTATAGTTTATGAATACAGACCTTTGATATTAGAACAATATGATAGTTATGATGCTAAAGAATATATTACCTGTTTGCATATGCAGCATTTCTCCATTCCCTGAAAAAAAAATTATCAATGAACTTCCAGTGGTCAGTTAAGCATTTAAAACTTGGATTTTAGAACACTGAAAATCATCAATAGGTCATTATGAATGTTACATTCACATTAGTGACAAATTAGTAATGTCATTTTTACAATGTTTGGTGATGCTTTAGTGACCTTTTTACATTTTTTCCTGATGGCAATAGTCCTTTTCTTTGTATTGATTTAGTAGATATTTAAAACAACGTGAAGAGATCCAAATGAAATTTGTTTTTAGTAAAATTGAGTTTAAGAATAAATGTGTAAATATTTTCTCATTCATGTTGTTTGAAAGATTTAAGTTCATTTTTGATAAAAACTTGTTAGAGATGTGTTCAGTCTGGATTTTTTAAAATTTAGATTTTGTTATTTTACATAGGAATTTGATCCTGAAGAATTTTATCGAATGTTGGAAGTTGTAGAAGGCCAAGCTAAAGTGCAGCAAGGTGTCACAACAGATATTCCAAAATATATAATTAAACAATTGGGATTGAATAGAGATCCTCTAGCAGGTATGGATTTATAGATATCTTTAACTTGAGTTACTATAAATATGACTATTTATTTTTAAAAAGCTTTTCTTTTCGTCAATTTTTAATTTACATGTAGTTGATAAGGAAAGAAGATGTTTCTGGATAGAGATATTGGATTGATATAACTTTATGATTGTGAATTGTAAAAAAAAAGTTTGGAAATGTCTCTTCAAACTTCTTTTTAAATATACTTTTTTATTGGGGAGAGTCGCTGAATTTCGACCAGTGTTTAGATTGGACCCGTATCGTAACTTCATTTCTATTAAATACTTAGGCTGTAAAATGGGCATGTTGTTAACGCTGTAATGGGATATATAAAATCATTTTTAAGAGAAAGCACTACATGGTTTTAGTTGGAGAACAAATATTTAGATATGGGCATTATCAATTCATTATTTTAACAAAAGACAAAAAGCCCTTGCACTGTTTTAAAGTAAGTAGGAAAATATGTTATTATATTCTCGATAATAAATTTTTTGGCTACAATTTTCTATAATAGCTTTATGAAGATAGTTTAAAAATGAGGATAAGGAGGATATTTGTTATTGTCCAAAAGTTGCCTAAATTGGGCTCTTTAAATCAATGGGATTATTAACTTAAACTGCAGGAATAGCTTAGTAAGTAGTTATCATCACCAATAGTCCTCATAAATTGGAAGTGGAACAAGTCAAAGGGAAAAAAGGTAAAGGAAAAAAAAAAAAAAAAAAAAAAGACTAAAGCCATCAAATGTTGGTTCAAAAAGAATAAAAACTAAGGTGTTGCATTGTTTTGTATCATTTGTGAGAAAACAAAGGGAGAAGAGGCAGTGATACAGTGCATAAAATGGCATACTTAAGTTAATGCATTGTGTCCTGGTGTGAATTTGAGATTAGAAATATATTTTTGATTTAATTGTGCTTGAAAAAATTGGTGGCCCAATCTGGGCATCCAGTTTCCTTGATTAGCCTGATGATGCAATTTTTAAAGCTATTTTTTTCATACTATAGAGTGTATTTCATAAAGTATATACATTTAAAAATAAATAAACTATTAAAAATTCTAATGCTTGTTTTTTATTGAAATTATTTCTCTATCATTGCGCATTAATAAATGCCCATGTTTTCCCAATTCAGCACCTCTCTCCTATATATCAACAACTTAATCTATGAGTTCAGGTATGAACTGCAAAGAGTTTCCTTGCTCACTTGATGAAGATAGAATTATCATATTGAGTCTCTCATTCATAATTCGATGATCATGCTGCAAAACATATTGCTACATCTCTCAATTTTCTCAGTAATGTTTATGGCATTTTAAGGTATCCCTGAGATAGTTTAAAGTGAGATAGTTTTCTTGTGACTGTAATCTTCAGAATTGTATTAAAACTTTGTGTTGAAACTTTTAAAATTAATGTTATTCATCATTAAAATCTTAAAGATTATTTTATTTATTTTTTACTTTTAATTATTTAAGTTATATGATGGTTATCAGTGAACGGCTTAAAAGTACCTTTTATGTGAAATTTGGAGAAGGAACCATATAAAAATTCTGTGAGCAGAAATTGATTCAAATTAGGAAAATTTCACTGTATTATAAAATTTATCTTAACATACTTGAAGAATTAGTACTATTTTAAAGCATTAGTATTAGTTACTAAATACATAGTACAGCAGAATGTCTAATCCGGCAGCAACAGAACCTTGCTGATGATGGATAAGAGATTTTTTTGTATAAATGAGTATATTTTTCTAGAACTAGTGTGTTCATGTTTTTCGATCAGCCTTAATTAAATAAAATCAAAAATCATACAGATGATTTAAAATTAAAGGTCATATGTGTTATTTTATATTTCAGATAAACAAATTTTAAAATTATCATGCTTACCTGAAAGTTATGCTTTTCTTACTAATGTGTAATGTACAGTGGGTGGCATTAGAGAAGCATTGTGTAAAAATTTGGAATAAAAAATATTTACACAATGCTTCTCTAACATATTGTCAAATATTCTGTAAGTTTCGTACAATTGAATGGAAAACTCTGCATGTTGTTATAAGCAAAAAACATGTGGAAAAATTTGGGATTTTTTTATGAAAACTTTTATATCTGCCTGAATATTTTTTAAAAATTTACAAAATTGCATGTAAATGTTATGCACGTCAAATATAACCATTGTTGAAAGTTTTAACTCGTTATCAGCTTTCTGTGAAGTGGGGTGAGCCAAAATGATTTTTGTCTTCATCAATTTATAGACGGTCTCCTAAATGCTCTCGTGACTGAATCTTCACTGTAAAATGTGAGTTCAAGCCTAATGTTTACATGCTCAAAATTCTAAGAAAATCTATGCAGATTTTCGGGAAATATTCGAAAAAATATGAAAATTTTAAAGTGTACACATTAATTTGGCAAGCACTGTAACTAGTAGTAGTCACCAAAGTTTTAAAAATTCACTGTTTATACAGTGAAGTTTCATAACATCATGAATTGACATAGATGAACACTGTTCGATAAATTTTATGAAAGTCTGCAATCCCTTATATGCTTCCTTCCACGTAACTTTCTTGGTCTGCGTTTCACCTTTGTCCTGTCTCTCGTCCTCATCATTGAGAGTGTGAGGTGAACAGAATTGTCTACATCTACTCAAGTCTGCATTTCCTCTTTACTAACCAGTTGCATATTTTTATCTCAAGCCTGAATTTCAGATTTAAATTTATAATTTCAAAAGTGTCGTCATTTCGTTATTGCCAGTTAATGGGGTGCCTAGTATAAGAGGTTCTACTGTTCTTTTATATAGATTAACACATTTGCGGGCATGAATGCAATAGCATTCATTTTTATTGTGATTCAAAATTATACAATTACTATAGCATTTGAATTGATAAGCCACATTTATCATGCATTTAACTATGTATAGCCTTAATTTTTTGAAATCATTATACTTTTTATAGTAATGACTAGTTCATTGAGTATTTTCTTTTTGTTTTGCTTTTTCTTTCTACTGTTCTCAAACATGCTAACATTTGTTGGGTTCACACAATTGACAGCACTGGTAAAAGCACGCATTGCTGTATTTATATTTTAAGAGTTGTGATCCTGGCATTCTCTACTGAAGTTTGCGTTCCGATGTAAAAATTCTAAAAATAATGTGTTTGTGAATTCTTGAAGAACACTTTTCTAAAGTAAAATGTCCGTAATGTTTTGTGCAAGAGTTATTTTTTGATTTGAAGATACTTTCTGCTGAGTCAGGGACTCAAAAGTATGTTTATTTTAACTCTTGTGCATTAATATCTTGACCTTTTTTAGAAGGTGGAATGATTGAATTTAGCAGAGATTTCGGTGAAATCTTGGTTTGCTCCAACAACATTCTTTAAAATTATATACATACTTGCTAACATTTGTACCAATAAGTAAAAGTATCCAGAATATTAAAAAAAGTTACATTTCAGTTTAATGAGTTTTAAAATATTTGGTATAGATTTGATGAGCAATTGAAACAGTTTTCTTAGATATTTAGTTTTACTTGTTGTAAAATACTTAATATCTCAGCATTAGTTTAGAGATATCTGATTAACACTAAATAAATAAATGTATACTGTTATAATTAGGAAATAATAGCATTAAATAAAAATTGCTAAAGGTAAATAGCTTGTATAAAAAATAAAAATTAATATATTAAAATTGTTTTCTTTATTAAGAAGTTGAAAACTGGCACTTATTTTAATATAATATTTCATTTTTCTTCAGTACGTTATGTAAATATTTGAGTTGAAATTTTATGAAAACTTTTAACCTATTAAAGTTTTAATGCATTCTTATGGTTTTTTTAAAAAAAGTTCAGTTTAGAAAAGATAAACTTAACTAACTTAAGATTAACTTTTAAACTTTTGGATAAATATAACATCAGGTTTAATTGTGTTTTCACCAAGACTCGTCTAATATATTTTCTGCATTGTAAACTTACAGGATTTTTGCATTGTAAGCAAATGTAATTTTAAATCTTTTATGTATGTTTTATAGATAGAATTTTTTTTTTTTTTCCGAATTTATCTCTGGTTGGTTACATCTTATAGGCTTACTTTCACTGAGGTGTATGTGTTTTGTGTAACTACACATGATGGTAAACATGATTTCTTATATCATAAGACTGAAATTGGATCTTTTATTATGTTACCTTAAGCAAAATATTAACTTCATTAAATTCATTTTTTAAATTAATATAATTTAAGATAGGTGAGTTCAAACAAATTTACATGAGATGTTACAATATAATGTGTAATGTAAAGTACCATTACATTTAGCAATCTATTGTAACATTCCATTACATTTAGCAATCTATTGTACCATTTTTAGAAGCATTATTTTTAAATGAGTCTAATGATGTTTGAAATCATTAGTACTTAATTGAGTTATAATTTAAGAGTTTTATATTACAGTAGATGTTTTCAGCAAACAGTAATGGATATTTATTGAGAATAATTCCTTTTAATTTCCAAATGAGGACTTGAAGAATTGCAATATATTAATTTGTAGAATTTTAAAATTTGAAAATTTCCCTTATACAATGAGTAACAAAACTTTCCATTTAGCATTTTCTCTAAAGATTCCAAATCATGAATGCGAATTACTTAATTCTGAAGCTTTCCATCTAGGCAAGTGTATTTCTTTTTGGCATTTATATTTGGTTGTAAGGTATTTGTTTAGCAACTATATTCAATAGATAGTTAAAAAATACTTTAAAGTATGCCGTCTCTACTAATTCAAAATTATAGATTGATATTGCATTTTGCTTGTAGACTAAGGTTTATAAAGATTAATTAAGAAAATTGAATTAGTATTTATTTTTGTCATTTAGTGTAGAAGAACGCATTATGTAATTGCAGTATGGAACAATAGTAGTTTGAGAGCAATTTTTGCATGGATTCTATGATTTCATTTTATTTTCTAGTTTTATTAAAATATATTATTGATTAAATAGGTTGTATGTCATATTTAAAAGAAATATTTTGACATTTTTTTATAATAACTTTATTCTGTCAATTAAATTGTTTTCTTTTTTCTCAATATTTAGAACTAAATCGAGATTTATCTAATGACCTTGATTTACATTATCAAACTGAGCAGACAGATTTTTGTACAGTAAGTTTTATGATCATTTACTTGATTTTTAATTTATTTGTATATATGTGTAAATGTGTTATTATGCATGTATTATCATTAATATGAAATATAGTTGATTGGAAGTGTAGAGAAATTTATAATAGATTGCTGTCGATGATGGAAAAGTACAAACCATGGCCATTGTTCAAAACTTGCTTACAAAGTGGCATGTTTCATGGAGAAGTGTCTGAAGCAGGAAGAGATCACAGTCATAGTTTTTATGGTTTTGAAAAGAGACGATCCCCAGATTTTTGCTAATTCAGCAGAGCGAGAAAAATCTAAAGATTCTCTTGACGCATAAGTTAAAGTAGAAGTGCTTTAGTTGAAGTAGCAGTGGTTTTATTTTTAAAAATTAAGCAGCTTTAATAAGAATTTATTCGAAAAGTGCTGATAAATTGAATGTATCACACACACACACACAGTAGACTAGAACGAAAGCAAAGAAAATAGTAATGGTTTACATTATTTCTAGGAAACATGCAGACAGTATTATTACATTCATTCATGCATGTCTGTTTGTAACATGACCAAGAAAGCAATATGAGAGTAAAATGAAGAATGCAAAGTACATTGTACATAATACTGTATTGTACTAGATATTACGACTTAAAAGTATATACATGCCAAAAAATAGTAGATAAAATGTGTAAAATTAACTTAAAATTAAAATTTATATATATAAAAAATGGAAATTCCTTACGCCAAGTAATAGAATTATAAATAGAACTGTTATAATGAAATTTTGAAAGTAGTATGCTAAATATTTTCTGATAGTACAATTACCATGCTCTTTTTTTTTGTTTTACTTTAACAATGCAAATTACTTGATTCAAAGAAAAAGTGCACCAGGTTATCAGAATTTAACAATAAACTGTTATTTAAAAAGTTTTGAAATAAAGAAAATTCAAACTGAATAATGGTATTTTGTGTTGTCCTCTTTGGGGATTGTTATTATCTAATAATTTTCTTTTTTCACTAGTTGAAAGAGTTTGTACTCAAATTAACACCAAATAATCTTGCCCACCTTTTTAAAACTTCTGCTCAATTCATGATAAAGAATCTTCTATAATTTCCCATTCCCATTTTGTTTTCAGATGCTCCAAGACTGTTGATTTCTTAAAATTATTTTTTTAATAAATAATTGGTGAAAATTATGACACTGATATGAAGCAATGCCATAAAGCAGTGGTGCGCAAACTATTTTCATTTCTGACCCCCTCACTTTGTGTAAAATTTTGTCGCAACCCCTCTGGAGGTCTGATAACCATGGTCGTGACCCTCTGGGGATTGCAACCACAATTTTTGAAGAAAAGCCTTATATTTTTTATTGTCAAATAAATTTCTTTGAATTTAGCGACTCACGGTTTGTGCACCACTGCCATAAAGCTCAAGCATATATATATTTTTTATAGTGCAAAATAAATGTTTTTCTAAAAAGATAAAATTTTTGAACAATTGCTTCAAATATGGGCTCCATTTTTTTTTTTTAACTCATCAAATGAGTAAAATTATTTCTATGCTTATTCCTTTTTTACAACTTTGGCTTTTCATAACTTGGAGATTATTTTAATGTAGGGTGAAAATTTACAAAATGTTTCCAGTATTGAAAATGGTTATTTTTTTTTAAGTTCCTGTGTTTAAGTTTAATTATCTGTGAGGTTTTTATTTAGTTAATTTTAAACCTGTTCATTTTTTATAGATATTTTGCTTCATAATTTTTTCAGACATGACATATTTCTGCGGAAACGCAGATTTCCGCTTTTTCAGCATCAAATTTAATCATTCTTGGGAGAGATGCAAATCTGCATTAAAATTTTTGTTAATGTGATGGGGGGGGGGGTGCTCACCCAAACAAAAACTGTGCACTGTGTGAAAATTTTGCATATGGCTCTAAAGCGAAAGAGTTTTGAATCAATAAGATATTTTGTAATCCTGCTGAAAGCCGTTCAGCGTCCAAGTTTTGTATCGGTATTTTGCCTTGCTCTGGGGTCAAAGTTTAGCTTGGGAGGAATGCCTGAAGGTTGTATTCTTTCCCTTCTCGTTTTGTACAATCATCTTTCGTTTCAGCCAATGAGAATTCATTCCGAATTCTGATTGGATGAAAGAAAATCATCCACGACTTTCTCCCAATTCAAATTTCGTGGGGAAAAAAAAAAGATCCTTAGCTCTCCATGAAGAAAGACATTTTATTTTCGCGTTCTTTTTAACATTCTTTTCTTTGTTTTTGTTAGTTATTTCGATTTCATTTTTGTTAATTTTAGTTCCTTAACGTTTGTCTATCAACACAGACATGACATATTTTTGTGGAAACACAGATTTCAGTGTTTTTGGCATCAAATTTTGTCATTCTTGGGATCAATGTAAATCTGCATTACAATTTTTGGTAATGCGTTGATGAGGGGAATGCACTCACAAAAGACATGAATAGCACACAAACAAAAAATGTGGGCTGTGTGCACATTGAAAATAATGTCAGATTTCATAGATAAAAGATCAAGAAGAATTTATATTGAAACATATTCTTCAATTTAGAGTGTTAAATACAAAATGATGAGCAAAAAGCAATCTGTTTTTGAATATCTTAGAAAAAAGATTTTTTGTGTGATGCTATTGATAGTAACATGTGCAAAAATTTAAGGTCATCAGGCAAATGGTACTAGGAGGAACTTGATAGTAAGAAAATAGCAATGAGAAAAAAATAAACAAAACCTCCCAATCAAAGAAAGAGAGCAAAATTTAGAAAATGGAGGAAAATGGTAGACTGAAACATAAAAGAAAGCTTGGAACTGTTAGCTCAAAAAATGAGAAATAAAAGTCTTGATAATTTTGTATGATCAAAAAGAGTTTTTACATCACCAATTTTTTTTAGTGAGATAATTTTTACCATAGTTTTTATTTTGACAAAACTTTATATGTAATTCATTTTTAACCCATTAATTTTCTTTTAAATAATAATTCTACAATATTTTTAATATCTCAAGCACTTTTTATATAAATTTATTCATTTATTGTTCAATTAATCATAATTATTTTACTTCTCAGTGTGTACGTTTGACACGATTCCATATTTATGAAGTTCAGCTTTTTTTGTTCCAAGCCTGTGCCATGTCTTTTTTCTACCACATTTAAGATTAAATAAATGTCTTGTGTCTGTCTAAGAATAATTTTAATTCTGAATTTTGACATTTAAATGAATATAGTGTTAATGTGTGTTTGTTTTACTTTTGTTTAAAGTATTGTTCAAACTAAAAACTGATTATAGAGTTTTTTAATGACAGTCATTGGTGTCTTTACAGAAAGCTGGCCGAGAACTTTTTCCCAAATCAAAGCCTCCATCTGAGAGCGATTTTGAAACGGTTAAATTAATAAGCAATGGAGCTTATGGGTGTGTTCAATTTGATTTTATTTATTCATATGTTTTTTGAGTCTGTGTTTTAACAGTCTTATTTTTATCATTTCAAAGTTTAAAAATATTCTTTCAAAAATTTTTTTATGTATAAAATACAAGCAATAATAAAAATATTTATATATAAAATATTATAATATACAAAATCCTCTTATCGTTATGATACTTTTTTAAATTAAAGTGTGAATATCATTTGAATTAAAAATTTTTAAAAACTGTTGAAAGCTAACTTTTTGCATAAGCTATTAATAATTTTTAAAAAAGATATAAAAATTAATTAGCATTGCAACTGGCAAATATATAAAAAGGTTTAAAATGTCTCTAATTCTTATTTAATAGAAATTGCAAGACTAATGATTAAGTAATTTTTTCTACTATTTATGAGTTCTCACTTTTATTTATATAGATTAAAGTATTTCTTACATTTAAATGTTATATATATTATTATATGTTATAGATATATTTTCAATGATAAAACATTTTTAAAACATTGGCTTACTTTATACAGTCCTGTTGTCATGAAAACAAACTATATTGCTTGTACTGTGCATTTGCAACGGAAATATAGTTTTTAATTAATAAAAAATTTACTATTTAATTAATTGTCACAGAACCTTCCATATGCTTCATAATATTTGAGAGCAAAATTTGAAAAAAAATCTATTTAGAAATTATTTCTATAATGTATAAAAAAAACCAACATTTGTTTTATTTATATTCTGTCGATTTATTATTTACATAAGCATTGCAGTCTGAAACATTTAACACAGGAAATCTTTAAATAAAGTTTTTAATTTTATTAACTGATTGCTTGCATACAAATCTGATTTCATTTAATTTTGGTGGATATATATTTCAACTCATTTCTTGAAAGTTATTCTTATTTGAATACCTACATATTTTTCATTGGTTTGTGATTTCTAAATATTTTTCTATTTGTCTTTGATATCAGAGCTGTTTATTTGGTTCGCCATATCAAATCAAGAATTAGGTTTGCCATGAAAAAAATAAGCAAGCACAATCTAATGCTGAGGAATCAAGTTGAGCAAGCATTTGCTGAGAGAGACATAATGAGCTTCACTGACAACCCATTTGTTGTAAGCATGTTTTGCAGCTTCGAAACCAAAGTGAGTACTACTGTTTTATTGTTATTTATTACTAATGCATATGACTATCTTTAACTAAATAGAAGAATTGAACTTCATAGAAAATCATTCTGAATTATTTGTTTGACATTTAATCTACCTGGTTTCGCTTTTCAGTTTTTTTTTCAATGTAAAAATTATTTTTCTTTTGAATCATTTGTGTGTGACTGAAAATATAGTGGATGCCAACTTTTTCATTTCAAATTGAATGCTTATTTTAAAAGGTTCAGTGGATGGTTTAATTTGCATTTAATATTTACTTTTACTGTCAAGATATCTGGAATGTATTGGAAACATAAAATCTTTAATATTTTAATATGTTTATAGTGTAATACAATAGAATCTGGCTTATTTGAGCCAAATGGGATTTTTGATCACCTTGAATAATCGAAAGCTCAGTTAATAAAGAATACTTTTAAAATGCGACTTCTTTTCATGTGACAAGGTTTCCTAGAAATGTTCATTTGAAATTATAAAAGTAAGTCTAAGTACTACCACATATTAACATTTTAACAAACTCTTTTGATATTGATACCTTTTCTTACATGCATTTTTTAAAACAGTTTTGATAAGAGGATTCCCAATGTTACTGCTTTTTGCTGTTTCTTTTGCATTTTTCCAATGATTTTTTAAGAATGTTCTCAAAAGAATATTTTCCCCATTCAAATTTTGTTTCCATCAATGCCTTGATATGATATACAAAACTCAGTCATAAATATTTTTACAGAAACATCTATGCATGGTTATGGAGTACGTTGAAGGTGGTGATTGTGCAACACTTTTGAAAAGCATGGGACCACTTCCTGTAGACTTAGCTCGTTTCTACTTTGCTGAGACCATTCTGGCTGTAGAATATTTGCACAGTTATGGCATTGTACATAGAGATCTGAAACCTGATAAGTATGTGAATTCTTGTTTAATGTATGTACCCTCTTCTTATTAAGATGTAGACAAATATAATCTTTCATTTGCGGAATTCATGTTGACTAATAATGAAATGTTTTGCATTTATAAAAATATTTTTTTACTAATTTTAATTTAGTCGTTACTAAAACAAAATCTTTATGAAAGGACCACTTCAACAAATCAGGATTATATGTTAAACAGAGATTAAACTTAAAAGAAATACTTTCAAAAGCAAGATCTGTAAAAATTGTATGAGTTCTTATGCACATTTTTTGAATATTAATATTTTGGTTTTGGTATTTATTTTAATTAAGCATGAAAGATCTGAGATAGCAAAATCTTTATAATGTATTAAGTCATGATCTACAACTTTTTCATAGGAACTACTGCTCTCTGATATTATGTATTTACTAGCTGATGTATCCCACTTTGCTTGGGATAAAAATATTTTGAAGTCTAAGTACTTAAAACACTTTTAACTTAATCAGTTTCTCACTGGAGTGTATTTCATTGATTTTTGTTTGCCGTCTTTTGTGTCTCTGATCCCTCAATCAGCTGTTAAACCGCTCTCTTCTCTTTGTTTCCATACTTTGAATCACTTGCATGAGTCTAGCAAACCTTGGAATTCCATTTTTTCTTCTCCATCATTGCTATGGTGAGAATAGAAGTTCCTTCATATCATGCATTTTATTGCTCTGCCCCAAAGTACCATTCTCTTCTTTTTGGTGTTTATGTGCTTGACTGGAAAAGCACAGCATAGTGTTCCTTCTTTTTCTCTCAGGCCCTCTCCCTTCAGTAGGAATGGGACTCGGTGACCTTGAATGACCTTACTAAATTGATTAGGATCATTTAAAAATTTGGAAATTAAATGAAATGTCACATAGTAATTAATGTGACATCATTGGATTTGCTGTATGTGCATATTAAAAGGTACACATGTTATGAAATAAAAGCAGAAGCAAAAATTCTGCCTTGGAGGTAATGCCCAAAGAAGGTAATATTTTCATAACTTTAACAGTGGCAAAGACATGCAAATGAAAGATTTGATGAAACAATAAATGGGCTTAAATTGTTACAAATTATGTTCATAATTAATGTTGAAATGTTTATTACAATAGTGAAAAATTTGTATAGCAATAAAATTGATATAATTAAAAAGATTTTTTTTTTTTTTGCTCTTTAAGATGGTATATAAACCATTTTCATGCCACATTTATTTCAGAAGTTATTGGCAAAAAAACTGAGCAAAAATACTGAAAATTGGCTTAATTTTTGTTATTTAATTAAATATCTTGAGAATAATTACTTTTGAAAGTTGAAAATAGCTCAATTGACTTAGAAATGAACCCCAGAATGGGGTGCAGAAATTTCATAACACCACTTTGAACCGTTTTGGAGGAGTTCTTATGACAGGCACGTGTATTTTCTGCATGTTATAGATAAGCCATCAACTATAACATAACCTATATACTAACAAACATATCTGTTATGCAAAAATGATGGTGAGTCTTAGGTTCATTATTTTGTCTTTTGTAATGAATTTTGAATAATAGTAAATTTTGGGAGCACAGCAACCATCGGAAGTAACCATTGAATTTTTCCACCGTCAATAATATGTGAAAAAAAAAATCATAAATTGTATAAAATTTCTATATTTAGCAATTTCAGCAATTTCTATAATTAGCAGTTTTATTACTAAACATTTGAAGAGCATTCTGACTTCAAACAGTTCATATTTTGAAGTAAATTGGTTAGTGAATTTTCATACTTAAATTATCTTCAGTAATGTATTTTGAATAAAGGCTTTCTTTGACTTCCTGATGGAGGAGTTTGCTTTACCTGTTCACTAATAAATTTCTGTGATTATTACTGTAATCATTATTCTCTTTCTTTCCAAATTTTTTCATTTGATCAGCTCTATGTATTATACTAAGCATTATATATTTCAACATCTGATACTTTATGCTGTTAATTGGTTTATTACTTATGTTATATATAGAAATTTTGCTGAGAAGTTTAATACATGTATTTTTTTTTATTTCAGTTTATTGATTACAGCAATGGGCCATATCAAACTTACTGATTTTGGATTATCAAAAGTAGGATTGATGAATTGTAAGCATTTTTCTTTGAGTTTATTTTGAAAGTTTTTTTTTTTTTTTTATAATTTTATTTCTGCAGCTTTTATGCCTTAATCCTCTAAATGCTCCATTATTTTGGTCAAATAGCTTTAAGATCTTAAAAATTAACTTTTAAAGTGAATTAACTGAACTTTTTTTTTGTTTTTAATGAAATCTGTAATCTAAAGAATGATTTATCCATGAAGTGTTAAGAAAATATACATGTAAACATGAATTATCTGCTTTGGGACCTAAGGGTGAAAAACAGAAAAAGCTGGTTCGTCCAGTTAGAAGATTAAATATGTTAAAAAAATGTGATACTGATATTCGTAGAGGGTCTTGATATGCTCTATTGCATTGAAAAGCCATTTGATAGTTTTAAATAATGCATTGCCTCTTCTTGAATTCTCCTTAAGGAAAGGGTTAAAAAAATCTTTATAACAAATTTTAAATGTAGTAATATAATTATAAAGAAAAGTCAAAATCTTTTTTTGTAACATCTTTAGAATATGTTTAATATAGTCCAAGCATGTGATGATATTTTCAAATGATTTAGAGCATACATCACAGCCTTATCACATTCACCAGAGACAGGAATTTCATTGCTAAGGAATGCTTAAATATTTCAAAATAATTCATGAACAATGTCATTATTTCATTCAGTGGCAGATTTCTGTGGTAGAATTTAATTTGCATTCCACTTGTTTTGTTCTCTGAGGTTTCTAGAATTTGTCAAAATGCAAATACATGATTTTTCCCCATAGAAATAAGTTTTTCTTCTTTTAAAGTAAATCTGTTTTGAGTATTTTCCCCCCATAAGAGTAAACCATACAAGACATATAAATCAAAATAGCTATATTTTTCCTTATCTATTCTAGTGGCAACAAACTTATATGAGGGGTATCTGGACAGAGAAACCAAACAGTTTACAGACAAGCAAGTTTATGGAACACCTGAGTACATTGCTCCAGAAGTTATACTGCGACAAGGATATGGTACAATAACATGCAATTTTTGTATACTAGCTGTAATTTTTCCTTATGCCAGTTAAATATTTTCAGCAGTAATGAAAACTTTTTAATTAGCCTATTAGCACCAAGTGTCTTATTTATAGTGGCTAAACTGAATGCATTCCATTGTTACTTTGTTTAACAAGTCAGTTTGTATTTCCAAACTCCTAAACAATTTTCAACAGGCATAGAGCACCAGTTAGCCAGATTTTGAAATCAAACTGTCATCATTTTGAATTTTTTTTCCCTTTGATTTATTTTTGAGGTATGGCAAAGAATTATAACGTAGTCTTTATTTTTGATATTTTACTATATTTTTAAAATATTTTAATTTTTATTATTAATTATTTGATTTTTTGCTAAGTTTGCTTTAAAAAAATTTGGGAATTTAATTTTACTTTATAGTTATCTTAATCTTTGTGCTTTAAACATAATTTAATAAATATTTATTGAAATCTTTGCTTTAAATTAATCTGGATATTAATGGGTAATTTGTCTGCAATAGAAACTTTTGTAAACCCATATTCTGTAGTTCAGTTGAACCCTGTGCCACCTAATATATATGCGATTTATTTGCAAATCACACATATATTAGATTATTCTGTTTTAAAATGGATAGTATTAGTAGCAGGTACTGTATCTGTGCAAATGCTATTATGATGTACTGAATTAAATTAATGAACTAGAATGAAGTCGTTGATAGTTGTTATAATTTGATGAAAAAATTGTGTGAAATCCATAACATTTCAAATGTTCTGTGCACTTTTACTTTAATTAAATTAACAATATATACCCAAAATAGAATGTGTGATTTAATTAAATGACAAATAATTTTTTTTAAGAGAAAAAAAAAATTCTGCATATTTCATGGTTTTGTGTTGTGTGTGTCTGGTGAATATTTGTGTAATAAATATGGGAATAGTATCTGTGCATTTGATTTGCAGGAATAAAGTATAAAAATGCAATTTTGATGGAAGATATTTCATAATGCTTGTGCTTCAAGCAATTTTTGCAGAAATCTAATTAGCAAATTTAGATTGCAATTTTATTTTTATTCATCTCAAAGTGATGTCTTTTCAATAATTGAAGATGTTGCTAAAATTAAAATACATTGTTAATCATATTCTGTGGCTTCTTATTATGTGTTGCAATCTCTTAAATAAGTTGATAAAAACAAAAATAACAGTATTTGAAGTTACTTAATCTTTAAATGTAAAAATGAGCATGAGATATTGTCTGAAATACAATTCTTTATCTGCAGGTGGTAACTATTTAATTACCAAAGGATGGATTCATCAAACAGAAATAAGTTTTTACTTTTTCCTTCCTTTGATTAATTTTTTAAGATGGAAAACTTCTTTTAATTTTAGGAAAACCTGTAGATTGGTGGTCAATGGGAATTATCCTCTATGAATTTTTAGTTGGCTGTGTTCCATTTTTTGGAGAAACTCCAGAAGAGCTATTTGCTCATGTGATCAATGGTTAGTGTTCTGACCATATTTACAAATTAAATCTTAAGTGATAATGATTTTCATGTGTTTGAAATTTATTTTTGGATAATTTTTTTATTAAAATATTGTGTATAATAAAACATCATTTTTAAATAATTGTTAAATTATATTTTTAAATACTGTTTGATTAAAATTTAATTTATATTAAAATTCAATTTTTTTGTGTCATGAATAAAAATGAACTTTTCAAATTTTTGCATGTTAATGAGCTGCTGTATTTGGTTTTAGTTAACTAATTTAAAATAAATTATACAAGTGAAGTCTTTTAAATCTATTGTTGATTTGCTTTAATCAGTATGCGCTTTATTCCAAGTCTTATGGAAATTACCAAATTATGCAAATGTTTTACAACCCTTTAATTGTTGATGATCCAGATATTTTATATAACTACTGAATAGATAATAAATATTGTATATATATATGAAGCACTAATATGGGATTTACTTTCCTTTTTCTTTACAAAACAGATGAAATTGAATGGCCTTCTGACAATGAGTGGCCAGCAACTGATGATGCTAAAGATTTGATCTCTTGTTTGCTTCAACAAAATCCACGTGACCGTTTAGGCACTGGAGGAGCACATGAAGTGAAAGAGCATCTTTTCTTTGATGATATTGATTGGAATTCAATTTTAAGGCAGAAGGCCGAGTTTATTCCCCAGCTTGACTCGGAAGATGATACAAGTTACTTTGATAGTATGATGTCTCAGTTTTAAAGTTCTTTTGTCAGATCTATTTTGTGATGGATTTTTTAATGTTAAAAAATGCGTTATTAGATTTATATGCAAATGTTTTTGTAGAATATTATTAATTAGAATTTTGAAGATGGAAATTAGCTTCTAGAAAATCTTTAATGTGACTGTCTTTAATGATTACTCTTCTCATAGTTACCTACTTACAGATTACTGCAATACATAGGAAGATGATGAATTTTAATTGCATGTTTTCATCTTCTGTGATGATAAAACTTATTACATATTTATGTTGTTTTAGACTGTTGATAAGTATCAGAGTTATGTTAGTATAAACAAACATTATTAATCCTAAAAGTTTTTTAAAAAAATCCTTAAAATGTTGATGTTAAATTTTTAGGAACAACTTTGGGTTTAATTTATTTTAGCTCATTTTTTTATTTGTAAATATTAGCTTATTATTTTTTAAAATTGGTACTATTTATAAAGTCAATTTTTCATAATAAGAAAAAAATTTTGTTGTATTTTTTTATTATCAGGGATGAGATTTTTCCGCTTTTTAGCTGATTTCCGCTTTTTTGTTATTTTGGAGAAATTTCCGTTTTTTTCTCTCAAAATTCCGTTTTTTTCTTTTTCTTTTGGATTTCCGTTTTTTTTTTTTTTTTTTTTCCGCCGCAAAAATTTACATTTTCTTCCGAAAATTCCGCTTTTACACAAAGAAAAGAAACCTTTCTATCCTCCGTTTTTGAAAGAAAATTCTGGGAAAATATGCTCGACCATGCGGCTTGACTCCACCGGCTAGGAAACTAGCTGATTCATCGTCTATTGACGAATCAACATTATATCGGCAAGCTCTACAAGGATGAACATTCCAACATATTCTGTGCCATTCAAAGTATTAAGTACCACCTTTTTGCGGAAAACAAAACCTCAGGAGATAGTTTTGCAAAAAAAAAAAAAAAAATTTTTTTTTTTTTTTTTTTTTTTTTTTTTTTTTGCATGAACATGTTGAAAACTTAAGGTCATCTTGTAGGGCATACCAAGATGAGGAAATTATAAAAAATAAAAAAATGGAACAAAAACAAATAAATAAACTACATAAAAAAAAAAGAGAAACTCCTGTCAAAAGAGGTATTCCGTCTTGTGCCCAATAAACTGTAAAATAGCTGTCATGGCTTCAAGGCACAGAGGCATGGGGCGGTGTTCTGTCAAAAGAGGTTAAGCAGAGAATAAGACATAAAAAAATCTTCTCAAAATAAAAAATAAAACCGATGATTTACCTAGGCATTCTAGAGATAATGTAGTCCTGACAACTATACCAGTAATTAAACAAAGAGATACTAATGAAGACTGTGCAAAAACTTTAACCTCTACTGAAAATAAACTTGCAGAGGGTATAAACACATCCTTTATTGAAGAAAAATCTGTTAAAGATAGGAGCCCTCCAAAACAAGGGGTGAAGCGTGTTAATGGAGATCTGTTACCGACAAAAGCCACACAAATAAAAAAATGAAAGAAAACCACTTCTTTAACAATTGAGGAAATGTTTCAAATAGCAATAGTGCTAAATGAATCTGTCATTGTAACTGTACAATTTCTAGGCCCCTCTCACTTTATAAGGTACAAAATCATTGTGCTGTTACTTTTGAAAAAAAGTATAAAAATAAAAGAAATAAAACAGAATTCAGTATATGATACATTATTATAATTTATAAAGAGCTTACTTGACACAAAAGCATTAAGTGTGTAAAAAGCACTTTACACAATTGCATGAAGCAAAACGAAATTATTTGTTCTTATTTTTATTTATTTTTTAACTAATTTTTATCAAAAGGCTATTAAATATAATTCTTCTCAGACTTCTGTTAGGTGAATGTTGCATCTCAGTGATGCACAGGTGGTAAATATGTTTTAATGTCTAATTTTGTTTTTTCTGATGCCCCTGATGATGTGTTAAACTTGTTTGTTAACTTTTAATGCGAATGATTTAATAATAATTTAATATTCTTTTTCTTATTTATACATACTGAATTATAAATAATAAAGTTATTAATTATTATAGTGTAATATTTTCATCATGTTGCATGTTCTGATGTTTTACTTCTTAAAAACATCTTTCGCGTATAAATTATGGTACAAATTTTTTTTCGTGTATGTTTTCAGTCTTTTTGCTTTTTTGCCAATCTCATCCCTGTATTATTTATTATAACATTCCCCCTCTTCTTCTATTTTTTTTTTCTATATTAGAGACTAAAAAATTTAAAAATTAAAAAAATAAAAAAAAAAAAAAAAAAGATTTTATTAGTGTACTAAAAAGGAGAAAGTTTTATCAAAATTATGATCATCAAAGCAAAACTTTAAAAATGTGAGGTGCTAAAAACAATATTATAAAGAATTTAAACTGCAAAGAATACAAAAAGAAAGAAAAATCCTGAATATTCCTTAAAAATTAAATTATATTTAAAATGTGATAAGATACATGCAAAATGTGATTTGCTTAAAGCAGCGTTTCCCAACCTTTTTGGTTGTGCGGACCACTTGTTTTGTAAAGAAATATTTTGAGGCCCACAAACTAAATATACAAGTAAAAAAATGTAAACAAATAGAATACATTTATATATTATATTGCATGTATATATCTGTAATTACTAAAGCTTACTGTAAAAGGATTAAAAATATATTCTTTATAAAGCAAAAAATGAGTTTCGACTCTTGAAGCTCCCCTGACATGACGATTGACTAGCTTTCCGTGGCCCACTAATACGTTATCCATGGCCCACAAGTGGGCCTCGACCCATAGGTTGGGAACCGTTGGCTTAGAGTATTTCTGTCAGTGCATCACACATTTATGATTTTGTTTTGATGTCAATATTTTTGATTTAAAAAAATTCTGCATTTTACTAGTACAATAAAAGCATGTTTTAAAAACTTTTTTATTATTGAAAGATATTTTAAGGTATAAATTCACTGTACTTTTATTTGTCTGTTGTATTCATACTATAAAATTAATGTTCTCAAGTGGCTTTGTGTTTATGATTTTTTGTATGAAAACATATAAACATCAAACAGATAAATGAGTTTAGTTTTTAATTAATTCAGTTTTAAAATTAAATTAATTTCGAGTTGCTTTTTTTGTTTGACTAGTCTAAGGGTGTCACTTGGATTGGAATAGCAAATGAGTCTTAAAATTACATTCACTTTCATTCAGTAATGCTCATGGATGGACCTTGAATATAATATAATGTAGGAAATTCTTGATTTAAGACACTAGATATTGGAAATAAAACCAAGATGATTTAAAATTCTGGAGTCTTTCTTCGGTTGGGAAATCATTTTTACAGTGCAATATTTTTAATTTTAATGACAAAAGAAATTTCTGTGCAAAGGACTTGTAGAGTCAAAAATTGTGCTATTTAAAATAGATAATTATATGTATTAAAATGCCTAATCTTAATCTTTGATATAGAAAACATTCCATAGAAGTGACACTGTTTTTCTCTCCCTAGCCCGTACTGACAGGTACTGTCATGAATTGGAAGATTCTGAAGACTTAGATGATCCCGATGAAAGCGCTTTATTTAGCAGTTTTTCCTCTTGCTCACCTCGATTTAGAAAAGTTTACTCGAGAGTGGAAAAGGAATTGGAAGAGGAGCACATGCTTCAAGTTAGTTTGCAGTTATAATATGTTATTTGTATGTATATGCAGTATGTAATAATTATATTTGTAAAATTTTCAAATTATGATTGCATTTCATAAGCATTTTCCTAATTCAGTGGATATTTGAATTTTTAAAAAAGATTTAAAATTATCAAAAACTCACTTACTATATTGAACTTTAATATAATATTTCATTATGGATGCAAGACTATATATGTGATATAGAAGATGGGGGTGGGAGGGAGAGAAGAAAAACTATACTAGAATAGTTTTTAGAAAGTAGATTTTTATAATTTCAGTAAATGTAGTAATAAATCTACCAGGCAAATTATTCTTTAATAAATAAATGAAAATCTTTTAGTTCAATCTTGTGTTAATTTTTTTGAAGTTCTAAATACTGAATAATTTAAATAGAATATATTTTCTGTATTTGTATTTTTAATACCCACTTTGGCTTCAAATAAAAATGGAAAGCATCTGATGTTTTGGCATGTTCTAAAATTTATTTAATGATATTACTCAAAGTTAATGTTTAAAAACTTTTATTTTTAAGCAGAACAAAGAAGAATATAGAAAATCATTCAGCAGATCCGATTCAAATACTTCAGATCATTCAGAAAGTCCAAATTCTCTTATGGGCAGCTTGGCTGAAACTCCTGAAGATGTTGGCTCAAAGGATGTTTTCTTACCTTTTGATGCGTAAGAATGCTTTTTTTAAATTAGAATATGGCTCATATATGCATAGAAATTTATATTTTAAAAACAACTATTATTTTCACTACTAAATAGTAGAATCATTATTTTCAGGTTTAAAACAATTTTATTAAATTTATATTTAGCATTATAAAAGAAATAAATGCTTAAATTCATATTTTACTATTTTTCAAGTCTTTCATTTATCATTTAGAATTTTCTTCTGAATATAGATGCCATGGTTTTTTTCTCTCATGTCTCTGAATAATATGATAAACTTGCTTAACATTTTATTGCCTGCAGTAAACTGTCCAGTGCCAACGATTACTGATCTGAAGCCATTTAGTTGGATTTTGGAAGCACAATTTTTTTCCTGTAATTTTACCTTAGTTTGACAACAAATGTTTTCGATTTTGCTTTATTCAGCTTTGAAATTGAACAAAAAGCATTTTTTCCCCTAGTAACACTTTAAATCTTTTATGCATTAGCAAAAATTCTATTAAAAAATTAATCTGAAGCTTTATCTAATGAGAATTGAAAATGTATACCTGTACTTTATTTCACTTTAGTTTTTAATAAATAAAATAAGCTGGTCTCGTGTTATTTCTCCAAAGTCATCCGTAAGATAATGCAACAGTAAAAGAGCAGTTAAATGAAATTGAAAATTTTATCTGCTTTTGAGCAAAGGGTTTTGTTTTTTAATGTCCTAGTTTGTCCAGAGATAATATGAATTAGAACCACTTTGTAACTTGAATATTGATGGTGTATTATGATGTGTCCAGAAAATTATGAGTCTTTTTCTGATAGGAAAAATGGACTCTGACCATAAAAACAAAAAAAGTGTTTTTAGATTCTTTGTCTGGTTGTTCTTCTTGTTCTTTGCACAATGGTAATGATGATGAGTGGGATATTATAAGGTGTAAAAGACATTATTTTTGGATTGTCTTGGCTATTGTTGGGTGTTTTCATCAAAAGCTAAGAGATGTTGAATATATTTTATGTGCAAATTTCATAATGCATCATTACATGTGGTAACTGCTACCAGAACTTCAGGGCTGCGATATATGGTCTTGGCTTTTGGGTGTTCGAGGCTTGATTCCACCAAAGATCTGACATGTTTCTGGGCCTGGTGCATGTTAAATCTGTCATCAAGAATCAAACTCCCTAGCCTTGTGGCATGGAAGTTTGGAGAGTAGGCTGCTGGCTCTGGTGTCATCTTTGCCATAATTCAAGAATAAAGGT
Organism: Araneus ventricosus; assembly: GCA_013235015.1. Lineage (NCBI taxonomy): Eukaryota > Metazoa > Arthropoda > Arachnida > Araneae > Araneidae > Araneus > Araneus ventricosus. Next base: position 428,136 of record BGPR01000641.1, on the reverse strand, counting down.
CAACCCCAAACAGTTCTCATCAGTGATGTGGGGTGGGTAAATACCCAGTGGGTAGGTAAATATTTTTTGGGTATATACCCCGGTATTTATCCAAGGCCTGGGTAAATACCCAAAAACTGGGTATTTTGTGGGAAAAAAAAAATTCAAATATTGATTCACAATGAAACATACAGAGTTTTATAAATACCCTCCCCTCCCAAAAAAGAGTAATTGTCCCAAAACTGGGTATTTTGCAAAAAAAGTATTTGAGAATGGTGCGATTCAAAATGAAGCATTAAATTTATAAATACCCTTACACTGAATAATAATAAACATATAAAATTTATAAATAGGATATTTTGCAAAGAAATTCATCTCCTAATGTTGATTCAAAATGAAACATAAAAATTATAAATATTCCAAAACTGGGTATTTTTTTTTTTAAAGTATTTGCGAATTATTCAAAATGAAATAAAAGAATAAATAAGTACCCCCTAAACTGGATATTTTGTAAAAAAAAGTATTTGAGAATGGCGATTCAAAATCAAACATATAAAAATATGCATAATACATAGTTATAAAATTTTTAAATTATATAAGTTTTGACTAAATTATATAAACAAAAACCAATTGCTCTCAGGATTCAGAATAAAGTATTCTAAAATTTAAACAGGATTGGGGGAAATTTAATTTTTACGGTTTGAAACTATGACAATTACAATAGAATAATTATGTTTAATGCCGTTTATGTTATAGCTAGCTATTCGGCGACCAGCTTGTTCGCCGGGAATATAATTTCAACTGACTCTCTTATGTATAGTTTGATATTCACGATTTCCTTAACAAAGTAATTTTAAACTTCAAATTGCGATAGAGATTTAGCCTGCATTCTTTACGTAGCCTTGCACTTGGTCAGTTCCTTGTCTTTATGAAAGTCCCTAATGGAGTCAAGTAACTGTTCGTGTCAAGTTACATCTAATTGTACGTAATCGAAGCGAATTTTAATTTTAAAAATTTATTTCAACATCGAAATACTGTGGCACGTTTTATGTCAAGCACCATGTTAATTGGCTTAAAGCATACTGATAAAATGAATTGAAACATAGCAACCATAATCGTTCAGTTTTACAGGATTATTTCTTTATATACTTACTATCTAGAGGATTTTCTTTACAGATTTCACAGAAAAATTGATCAAATAAAAAAAGAAAATCCAATAGAATATTATATAAGCTTTCAACAATGGAAGAGAAACACACAGTTAAATATTTGCTTAAACAATGAAAATGGTTTGAATTTCATTGTAACAATGAATACCAATAAATATTTTTATAAAATTTATTAAAATTAGTGAAAAATATAGAATGAAAACTTATTGATATATTGAAAAGATAAGTTTTTAAATTTTCAGATGGTGTAAAAATAATTTTTGTCCTGTAATATTTTCGGAAGTTATTAAGGAAAAACTCCAAAATTTCGCTTAATTTTTAATTAATTAAAATTCTAATTAAAATTTTTTAAAAACGGTAATGAGGTGCACATTCCCACCCTCCAAATTTTGTTGTTCTAGGCCTAGCGGTCTGTCCTATAGAGCGCCAAAACACACATTCTCCTTTATTATTAGTAGAGATAGACAGTGCCAGTGAATCTTGTGATCCATAATATACTCACATTGCCATGCTGGAAGTCAACCATTCTTGTTTTGATTTAGTGAATAGTTAGTCATTTACTTCGCGTGTATTGATATTACTGTAAATTTTATATTAAAAATTTTTAAAAAAGGAAGAAGTTAACTGCTTGGAGCTTTTAATGTTAAGAAGGATAAAAGTATCCACTGTAAGTAGTGCAATGTTAAGTACAAACTTGCTAATGTAAGCAAAATGGAGAAACACATAAAAAATGTTTCAAAAGTCTTTTTGGATTAAAAAGGTTTTGAAAGGAATAAAATAGCTAATGAATTTTCCAACCATGGCACTTACATCTAATTTAGAGTTTTAAGAACATTTAAGTATTTATGTTCATGTTCCAGATGAATCCCGTCTAACCAGGAAACTGTGTGTGAGTGTGTGTGTCTACTATACCGTCAAATAATACAACAGATTCAACAACAAAAAATTCACATTAATTGTTGCTGAAATCTTGTTACAAAAATAACTTACCTCTGTTGAAAGTAATATGAGTGAATATTACTTTCAGAATAATTCACTTTTAAAAACTGTTAGAACTCAAACATCTGCTAACTTATCTGGTACTTTCACTAATTAATACAAAAAGAATTATAAACAATTGTATCTTTCATTTTAATTTCTATTATGAGCACTTTGTCATTTTAAAACCAAACTCAACATTTTCTTTTTTAAAAAATTTAGTTGAGATTTTTTTTATCGATATTTAAGCCACGTATTTTATGTAAGATCCATGATATAGTGTTTTTGTTTTTTCTGATTCATTTTCTTAGTTTTTATAGAATTTAAAAGGTTCATATATTACTAGTTTTCTTTTTTTTTTTTACCTTACCTTATGCTGAATATATATTCTATATGTATTTATATTATATAGAGGCATCATATTTCACTGCAGTGCCTGTGTTTTGTATGAATAGGAGTAATCGAAAAATAAATACCCAGGGTATTTACCCTTAAAAATAAATACATGGGTATTTACCCTTAAAAATAAATACATGGGTATTTTACATCACTGGTTCTCATGTAGCTTCAAACAAGATGTTAATGTAACTAATCTTAGCTACCAGTGCTATCATACAAATCAATCTATAAATAAATAATACTAAAAGTTTAATTTATTTACTGATTTGAAGTGCAGAATGAAGAATTATTGTTTCATTTGAATATGGTAATGCACTATATTACTTTATTCCTTCTGAGTTAATAGTTTTTAACTTTTTAGATTCTAAAAATCACAAATTCTGAATTGTTAAAATAATTTATTATAGTTTCAGAGTTTTATGAATAGTTGTTCAGGTTCACTATAGGTAGCTAGTAAGATTCTAAGATAATTATTCAAAGTCCAGTTAAGACAGTTTTATATCTATATGTTGGATGTTAGACCTCACTTTCAATGTAATTCAAAAATTTGTAACATGCAACCATTATATTCAACAGTATACAACAGATCTTTTTGCATTCTTCATTTTGTTAAAGCTTTCATTGCATTTAAAAAAATTATTCTTTCTTGTTCCTCTTCAATTTAAGTAGTTTCTTTTTTCCCAAATCCAGCAATGGCAAGTCCCTGTCCACCAGTATGCTGAATCTGGAAAGTGAGAAGCACCTGACCATTTCCAAACTGACTCTATCGAAGGACACCCTCCCACGATTTTCCATCAGTACAGACTGTGATGTAATGACAGAAGATCACAAGGAGCTGTCCCCTGTGGAGGAAACGGACGCCAAGGTCTCTCCGCAAACTCACGGGCCTCCAACCACAACAAGCCGTATCTTCATTCCTCCTATCTCTCCCATGACCAAGCAGAGCCCTCGCTCAGTTATTAAGTCAGCTTCTGTATCTGGGTTGTCTCTCATAATTCCAACAGGTAGACTCTTAAGGAAAACAAAATGCAGTTGGATAGAAATGACTGTGGCAGTTTCCTTTTTATCTTTGATGTTAATTGTGCTGATAATAATTTTAATAATTTAATTTCATTTGGTTTAATAAATAATTTTATTTCAGCAAAAGTTATTTCTTTTTCCCCCATGCAAACAAGAGTAATAAAAGTTAATTTTAAAATGTATTTAACAAGTTATGAATGAATATTAATTCCATATTGTGAAACCAGCGGAAGTGGTCTCCCCTAAACTTTATCGTATACTTTCTAACAAAGGAGTCCTACCCGACTTATCACCGGCTAAAAATTGTGGAGCGCCGTGAGTTATTGGTATTGTATTCTCAGAACACTGCAATACGAAGAGGTCAAGAATGCAAGCAAGATAAAATTCGCCATGTCAGTAAAATAGCGCCAAGTTTACTATGGTCATGTGCCGCTAAACAATATGGCACATATTTTTGCTTCACACTAAGATAAAGAAAAGGGAATATAACACCTTTTATATAACCGATTGAAACCAAAGATGTACACAAGTCTACAATCAAGGTTAGAAGACTGCATAGCAAATTTCATTTATCTAGATTGTTGTGTTTAGGAGTTATACTGTTTACACGCATGGGATTATACAGACCGACAGACAATCAACCCTTTGACGGATTTAGTTCAAAATTTGATACGTATCTGCATTTCTGATGATAAAACTGTGTATGAAATTTTATCTCTCTAGCTATGTAAGTTTTTGAGTTATCGTGTTAACATGAAAATGGACAGATTTTGCCCAAAATTTGACAGAAACCTACAAATTAGGTGTAAAGATCGCATATCAAATTACATCCCTGTAACTTTAATAGTTTTTGAGTTATCGTGTTCACAGACAGGCATAATTCCAAAATTGTGTTTTTCGGGCTCGAGGAGTTCTAAAACGTGGAGATTCATCAAAATCTCAAGTTCAAATTTTTTGACTATTACAATACTGTCTCTTCGGGGGTTTCTTTGTATATGAGAAAGTAATCATCTGATTTATTTAATAACTGAAATTTGAAAGTTTTAGTTATTATGGTGATGTATAATTCCATAGTGATTCATTTTTTGTCCTTTTACGTTTACTAATATTGGAAAAATAATAAGCCAAAATTGTATATCTGTCAAATTATCTTGACTTGATGTGTGGCACATGTGATTAGTGGTGCACCCTGTTGTTGAAATAGCAACATTTCTTAGAATCATTTAAAAAAGAAATTGGTTTATTGGTAGAAATGTTTAGCCCTTTTTACATCATTTTTTTTCTGTAAGCTTTTATGACATTTTTGGAATTTTTCTAGAACGAAAGTGTGATTGATGAAAAGTATTTTAATTTCACGGTTATTTTTATAGTTACTCAAAATTAAACTATTAGAAAAAGTAAATTTTAAATATTCTTTTTCCTCTTAAATATTTTTTCACGTATTTAAAAGAATATATAAATGCCGTTTCTTGTTTGATTACCTTAGGTAACAATGAGCCATATCAGCCAATTGCTACAGTCCTTTATACATATTGTGATAGGGACCATAGCTAATGCATTTTCCCAACTATTCAGATTATTTGATGATCATTCCATAAACATGCCTTAAGTATTCCATAACATGCCTTAAGTATTACATATTCTAAGTAATTACTTGCACTGCATCCTCTGCAGACATGTGCAAATTAATTAGCTGGAAGTGTCCATTTCCTTAATATGGTTACACATGTTACAGTGTGCTGAGGTTTTCTCTGAATATAACACAAATGTATGTCAGTTCCATTGAAAAGCATTCCACAAAAATATTTCATTTTCATTATGTTGCAATGAGAAATAATAGTCAATTATTATATTCATGTTATATTATGTGTAAGATGACAGCTTTATAAATAGTTCTAATCTTGCCCATTTATTAAATGGAATGGCATTTCAAATAGAGTGAAACCTCTCTGTTTCCGCTACCCTCCATTCCAAGCAAAATCAGTCACTCTAAGGGGTTTTCATTTTTGGAAGAAAAAAGTGAATATTAAAATAAACCTGATTCTTTATTTTGGACACAGTGAATTTTGAGACTTTTTTTTAAAAGTACTTTATTCAAAGATTTCAAACTGTCAGAGTTAACTTTTTCTGTTGCATTTCCTTTCATTATTTTGACACCACAAAATGCAAAATTTTCTTGCTCTTTTAAAATCCCATCTTTTTCTTTAATGTTTTTTATTTGTGTTCTTCCACAATTGAAGGATTTGACTGACTTTCTTGACCTTTATCAAACTGGCGCAAAACTTTTTATACATTGGCCTAGGTTCAGAAATGACTCGCCCGATCATCTTTCAGAGATCAAAAGCCTATGCTTGTGGTGACAATGGCATCTTGTTTTGTGTTCAGTAGCCACATCCCTCTCTTTTTTTTACATTTGGAAATGGATGATTAATTTCGATTTTATATATGGTGTCGTTTCTGGGTGTTTGTATTTTTTTTTATCCTCTTTCTTCCCTCCCCATTCTCTGAATAAAAAAGCCCAAGGTGAGGGAGATGAGAGGAATGAATTTTTTATTGTATCCAGTATTTTTTTAATGGAAGACCCATTGCTGCTGTTCAAAGAGGTTCAAATGCCATTTGTAGGGGTTATTTTAACATTATGTCTGTGGGCCAAAAATTCCATGCCAAATAAGCAGGCAGCTTCGAGGTGTTTCATTGTATTTTGCTTTTTTCCTTTGTTGATTTGTGAACCTACATTAAAATGTTGATTGTCAAGTTGTATTTCTGGATTAACTATGAAGTTTCTATGACTTTTAATTTATCTGCACTTACTTTCAGATGAATTTGGACCTCCTCCAATTGGATCTCCAGGTGGATCTAGTACAAGTTCCAGAGATGCCTCCCCTAGCAGAGAACTAGGTCCTCTAGTTGCTCAACTGAAACCTCCTATCATCATCAGAAAAGGAGCAAGAGGATTTGGTTTTACTGTTAGGGCCATTCGAGTGTATTATGGAGATTCTGATGTGTACACTGTTCATCATCTAATCATGGTAAGATTTGCATAAAATACTTTGAGTTAAATAACTGAATTTGTTTTCAAGCTATTATATTTATTTGATCTGTCATCATAAATTTGCAACTACTATTATCTTCATGATCTCATTAATAAATATTGTTAAATAATAGGATTTGTTAAAAATAATTGCTAGTAGATATTTGCTTGTTTGAATAATTTATGATAATGAAATTTTAATAATACATGATAAGTATAAAGAAATCTTAATTTCTAACTGGAAATCGTGAATTTCATTTTCCCAATATGAATTATAATATTAGATTTGTTTGATCATGATGCTTAATTACTACTTAAGTATTGACTGCTGTTCTGCATTTTATAATATTGTTCTGTGTGGAAATTTTTAAATATCCTTATGTTCATTAAAACTAATTTTTAAATTTTTTTTTCATTATAATTATCAGAACACTGAACTCTTCATTCAATCTTTTGAGTAAGAAAGGTTGTGATTTGCAGTGCATACAGCTAAATTTTATTTAAAAAAAAATTCATATATTAACTATTTTTGTTTTGTCGTTTAAATTTTTATGTTTGTTTTTTAATGTGCCATTTTATTTTATAGGCTGTTGAGAAAAACAGTCCTGCTTTTGAATCTGGTTTACGACCTGGAGATTTAATTACCCATATTAATGGAGAGCCTACTCAGGGTTTGCTGCACCACCAAGTATTGCATCTCATTCTTTCAGGAGGTGATCGCATCAACATTCGAACCATACCATTGGACAGTACGACCATTAAGTCTGGTGGTCGCAAACGAAACCCATCGGCTATTAAGATGGCCAAGAGACCCTACTCTTGCCGTCGACGCTCAGCCCAGGTCAAGCGTGACAGCCATTCAGACAAAAAACGCAGAGCTTCCCTTCTCCGTCGGCTCAGCAGCAAGAGAGCTAGTGCTGAAATCCACCAATCTGTTACAGGATCTTCACCTGTTCTAACTCCCAGTCGCAGTTTTCAATCTCTTACAAGAAGTCTGACTGCAGTAGATAGCTTGCCAGCATCTCCAACAAGAACCAAAAGTCCAAGATCACCACCAACAGCCAGGTTATGTTCGCAATCAGATTCTCCTCACTCAACGGGTAATTCCTCTCAAAGTAGCTCACCAAGTTCCAGTGTCCCCAATTCACCAGCCAGTTCAACTCACCTTCCCCATTTTCCTCGTCCAAGCTCCCTCCATGGCTTGAAACACAAGTTGACCCAAACATTCCACTCACCAAGGAGAAAGTCTGTTGGACACATACCTCTTTCGCCACTGGCACGCACACCATCGCCTTCACCTATCGCCTCTACCTCCCCTACGCGCTCCCCATCTCCTCTTGCATTCCCCGTTGTTCATCATCATCCACCTGCTTCACAGGCTTTGAAGACATCTTCAATTCTACCTTTGTCTGCAACCATCTGCTCATCAGCAAAGAAGTCATTCATGCGGCCAAAAAGTGCAGAGCCTAGCTCTCCACTATTACGAAGAGCCTTGTCACCTGATCGGCTCCACCCCAAATCAGCTGAAGCAAAAGCAAAACGAGAATCCTTCTCTGGACAAGCTTCCCCTCTGGCTTTGGCATCATCCCCGTCCCCAAGGGGGCATTACTTGTCACACAGCACCTCTGCCAAACTCAGTGTGACATCTCAGCGTTCCTCTTATGGAGTTTCTGGTGTTGGCAAGAGTATGAGTGATTTGGCTGATGTCTCTTGTGATTCATATTCATTCCAGGAAAACGAGGGAATGTGTTCCACTCCTAAATCAAGGCTGGATAATAGAGTAAGTCGTTCAACTGTAACCCAAATGCGGCGTCGAGGCGAAAAGCCAATCAAGTCACTGTTGAGTCAGCAACTCTTTGCTGCTGATCTAGAATCTCAAAAAGACGCTGAGGTAACAAAGACTATGGCAGCTGGAACACCTGACATAGAAATCACAAGATGTTCACTGTCACTTGATTCAGATGAGGAAGGTTCTAGCAAAGCTCCTTCTCCATATGGATCTCTAAACAGTAGAAGGGAGAGAAGTGAGTCTGAACCAATTCCTGTATCAAATTATAGTTTTGACACAACCAAAAGTCCAGGGTGCATTTCACCCACTAAAGTTACAACTAATAAAGATACTGTTTTGACATCAAGCTCTACTTCATGTGATAAAAAACTAACTTCAGTTGTTAATGTAGACAGAGCAGAAACTCTTATTCAGACTAGAAGTAGCCAAACCACTGAATGTAAAGATGGTAATCAACTTGTTGAACGAAAGGATGCCAGTGAATGGGCTGATCGTAAGGGCGGAAGTAAGTCTGTTGAGAGCAAAGAAAGCAGCCAGTCTGTTGAATGTAAAGGAATTAGTCAGTCTGTTGAATGTAAAGGAATTAGTCAGTCTGTTGAAATTAAAACTAGTCAACAGACTACTGATAGTAAAGAAGTGAATCAGTTTACCAAGCAAAAAGATGTTGAAAAGCAAGGGCAAAGTAAAACTGAACAAGTAAAGTCAAAAGTGATTGAAAAGTCCAAACAGGATGATATAGTTAGCAAGATTGAATCTAATATTTCAGAAGTGAAAATTCAGAGTTTCAAAGCAACCTCTACTTTGGAAAAATCAAAACAGAATACAGAAAAGGCTTCAGGTAAAGATAGCAATGTTTCTAATGCACAAGTTTCAGCTGTTAGTCAGTCAGTTGTCATTGATGAAGCAAAAAAAGTCACAGTCTCTCGAAAGATTGCTTCTGTGGAAAAGCCTGTTATTGTAAATGAAGATGCAAGAAAGTTGGAAGATAAAAATAAAACATTCACGTCTTCTGTTGAAATCAAGCTGTCTAAGTCCAAACCTGCTGAAGCTAAACTATCATCAGACGGCTCATGCAAGAAAGATCAGAAAGCTGAATCAATAAAGAAGACTGCAGAGAAGAAAAAGTCAGAAAAGGATTAGACAAGAATGTTGTTTTCCTTGTATGTAAATAGATCTAGAATATGTTGCAAATTGACCAAATTGTGTTTGCTGAGATTATTTAATTCTTCCATTTCCTGATATTATTTATTTATTTTGTAGATGACCATTTTTCATTCGAAAGAAAATATTTCATTTAGAATTTTGATTGTATAAAAAGTAAGTTTTTGTTCCTGATTGCATTATTCCTTATTAACATAAGATTTGATCCCCTGTGTAGTTTCAATGTCCTGCTTGTACTCGGTAATATTGAAAGATGTCTGATATCCTGATTGTAAGCACTGACTTTTCTTATGATTTTTATATCATTTGAGAAAAATGTGTATATAGTTATTTTTTATAAAGCTATTTTATGTGAATGAATTGGTTTTTTTTTATATTTCTTTGCTTCTACTGATAAATAAATTGTTTTATTGCTTAGATCATGAATGTTTAATTGCATGATTTTACTAAAATAAATGAGTTTGATTTCATAGTTGTTTAGTATAGGGACAGCTGAAACATTTTCTTCGTTCATCAAATTTTAAGAATAGAATTTAATTCATTGAGATTTTTTTTTTTTTTTACAATGTTAGTTCCCCCTTTTTTTTGGTTCACAGTTGAATAATTTTTTATCATCATATATTAGAATTATATCGTATGGAATGAGTAATTTGATTTGATAGAACTTTTTCAAGGATACAAAGAAATAAAAATGTTCATTATTAGTATTGAATGAATGCGTATACAAAAAAGAATTAAATTGATTAGTTACATCTTGGTGAAATTGGATTGGTCTTCACATTTGTAACTGTTTTTTTGAGTAGTGATTGAATCCATAGATATAAGTATAGTTGATGACAAAAAAAATACACTTGTATTTTCATTTTCGTAAAGGGATGTGTTTCAAATTTTTGGAATTTCTTTTACTTTTCCCCCTCTTATACCTAATACAGAGGACGAATCACTGATTAAACATGTATTAAAAGCAAATGCGAAATGTTTTTAAATAATTACTTTTAGATGTTTATGATGTGTTTTAAAAATTTTATTAACATACTTTTTTGAAGTACTTCATCTGTAATATTGCCTAAAACTTTTTAAATAGCTAGTTTATATTTTATTGTATAAAGTCAATTGCATTTACTTTTAAAAGAATTTATTGAATCTGTTTCAATTTTTACCCCTTCAGAAATGTCTTTACTTCTCCCATCAGTGAAAGTATATAGAAAATTTTAACTAAAATTTAAATTTTAGTATGTTTTGTTGAAGCTGGCAAGAAATGATATACTATTGCATATTATATTTGTCAAGTTTTATTTTATTGTATAATAGTGTAGAAAGTTTCAGATAATATCATTTTTTCTTGCATCTTATTCCTACACTTGTTGCATTATCACTGGCCACTTTGATTTAACATAGATGTCTTTAGTTTTCAGTCTCAAGTACAGCTTTTAAATATTTGCACATTTGTAATGATATTTTAGAGCAGCATCTTGGCTCTTTTCAGTTTTTTTTTAAATTTTAAAGAATACATTCCCACTTTTCATTAATTTAGGACTTTGTTATCAAATCACAGAGCACAATGAATAAAGACTTTTTTTCTAATTAAAATAGCTTAATTTAGCAGCTACTCATTGGCATAATATACATATGCAGTTGTCTGCCATTTGTTCCTCTCTTGGAGTTACAAGGTGCTAAAGTTGCTTTTGAAATGTATTTTATATTATAACATTGTTTTTCATTTGTTTCATTCTTTTGTTTGTGGTTAAATTTTGCTACTTTTCTGGGATCTGCTATTATTATCAAACTTAAAATAACAATGTTCCACAATATGAGATATGTTTATTCATAATTGTAGGAAAATTTGTAAAAACTTCAGATTTATCAGCCATTTATTAGCCTATACTTTCAATTTCTTAAATCTGGTATCATATCTGTGCTTACCAAGTATTTTATCCCTTTTATTTGCTTAATTGAAATCTTATCGTACTTAAGAATTTGAACAACATTTTAAAGATGCTAAAGAATTAATTAGTCATGATTTGAAATAATTTCATATTTCAGATTATATAACTCTTGATTGAATATGTCGGGCATTTACAGTGGTGATCAAATTTTTGGTATCAAAAATTTTAAAATTTAATGATGCTATTCATGATTGTGTTTTTCTTCAAACTTCACATTCAGTTTCTGTTTACAAAATAGGTATTGCTGACATTCTTAAAGCTCAGTAATTTGTCAACATTGTAGCATGTATTGTAAAGTAAAATTCAATAAAACCTTCATAATTCAGTACTAAGAGAAAAATAAATTTAATCGTACAAAGAAGTCCAAGACAAATTGAAATTTATGAATTAAAAGTTTGACTTCGTAACTATTTTGGTTTTGCCTAGCAGAAAAGTGACAATCTGTAAGAAAATTTCTGAGGGCATTGTATTTAAATGCTTATAATGACAAACTTTGCTTTCCCAACATACTATAAGCTAAAAGTTATTATTAACTTTTTGATCTACTTAATGTGGAAATAACATGCTTTATAATTATAGATAAATATCCTTTAATTAGACCAATAATTTTCATAAAATTTAGTGTGCAAGTCATTGCTGTCAATTTCTCTTGATTGGATTCAGATCCAAATTATAGCAGATTGTTCAGCATCTACAGAATTCTGAAGTCAGAAATTAGTACATATGATTTTTTAAAAAATTTGTATAACATGAAAGATTATGCTATTAATAGACAAACTTGGACTACAAAAATTTCAAACAGTGTCTATCTTTTTATCAATGCAGGCTGTCAGAAACCTGATTCTGCATTTTAAGAAAATGCCAAAAAAAAGTTCAATTTTGCATTATAATAAGCTTAAATGCAAAAAAGTATTGATTTTGTGATTGATACAACTCGCGCTGTTTTAAATATGTAAATGAGTTGCAATATAAATTCTACTCTATAAGAGCTGCATTGATTTCATCATTTATGGTTTGAAATTTTGTCTTAGCTGTCCATCTTTCAAAATAACGTAAAGATTTCAACAGTTAATGGCAAATGTAGGGAATAATAATAATAAAAAAAAGTATAATTAAAAAGATTTTGAAATTATACAGATGATATTATGGAGGTTTCATTGTATTTGAAAAAGTGATGAAGTCTTATCACCATAAGTTAATATTTTTCTTGTAAGTGTTCTCAATATAACCAAAAGGATTTAAAATAGCTTCCCCCCCCCCTTCCTACTGCCTTTTCATGTGTATGCTTTATAGGAAGTTATTGTATGAATAGTTTTATCCCAACAATTTTAAGATTCAATTTATGCATATATACTTGAAAATGATTATTTGTGAATCTTGAATTTCCATAACTAGATAAAAATGCTTCAAATTCCACTTGCCTCTGCTGAATCGTATATCTTAATGTCTTCCTTGAAATAATATCTTTCGCTGTTTAAGGATGTATTTTTGATGCCTAATTAACAAATTCCTATTTTATCCATTTCACTTTTTGAACATGACTTACCATTTTTTCATCTGTATATATACTTTAACCTTAAATGTTTTGCTCAAATAATCCATGGATTTATGACCTACCTACCTGTTTCCTAATAAGAGGTGATTTTATTTCCTTTTGACTCTTGATCTATTTACAGGAACTAACCTTAAATGTGAGATGCTATTGAAAAGCTCCTGAAATTGGTGCTATCTTCTAATAAGCTGCATATACTTTAGATTTGGATGAAGGCTTTTTGAAAATATGGAATTTCATCAACTTCGTGGAAGGCTATTAGTTCCAATAATATTAATTTGTTTACTGTTTTAAAATCTTTCAACTGCCACTCTGCAAGCCATCATATTTCATTTAATATTACTATTTAAAAGTTTTCAACAATCGAAAATAATACCCCCTTCGTCCAATTTTATTCATCGGATTTCCCGTTTTTTTCTTATTAAAACTGAATCTGATTTTCTAAAAAGTCTAGGAATTCCTTATTTACTTATTTTGAAATTAATAGAAGCATAAACTGAACTCATTGGTATTATATTGCATATTAAACCTAATAATTAAATACACCAGTGGTTTATTGTGTCTTTGAAATCGAGTCCAGATCTCAAAATATTGTTGTTGAAGGGGATTGACCATTTCTTTCCAAAATTTCTTTTGCCATATGCAGCAAATGGTAGTCATGATTTTCAACAATTTTATTGCATCATTTTTTCCTGCATTTTGCGCCATTTACACGAATAGCATTACGAAAACTTCTGTACTTGTAAATACACTACTTCGAGAAACAAGAAAGCAGAACAAATATGGCGACCAAATTCACAGTTTTCATTTAGGAAATGTGGCAGTTATACTTGCATTCATTTAAAGATATGACCAAATATCGAAACTGAATATCAAAATTTTTGATTTTGTTCTTTTCTTAATTTGGAGGAATTGGATGAAAGGAGAATTAAAAATATCCCAATAGACTTCACTCATAAGCATTTGACCTAGTTTATCCACAGAAAGTTCTTGCAGGGAGAACAATTTTTTTAACAAGATTATTTTTAGATACTGATATAGCAAGTAATGGTCAATTTTAAATATTGGAAGTTTTAAATGAGGGCTGATTATTTATTTTGATTATCAGAACTGATAATTTTAGGACTAGATTCGGAATTGTTAGTTCTAGAAAAAAAAATATACATATGAAATTAGGATATAAATTGTGAAACCCATCTGATTGCCCTAGAATAATCTAGGATGTGGTATATTCCAAATGAATTGCTTTTGATAAGCAAGACAATTAGAGCAGTTTCAGTTTAGGAGTTTTATAATAGCACCTCATCCAGCACTTTGTATTGTAATGCTAATAGTTTCCAATAATTGCTTTGCAGAATGAATTCATGATAAAATTAATTATCTTATCTCTATGTACAAAAAGATTGTTTTCAGCCAGTTTTATTTGTAAGTCAAGCTGTAGGGTGTTTTCATATTATTTGAATAGGGAAAATTATTATTTCTTAATACATTATCAATCTAGTCAGACTTTGTAATAATGATTTTTGGCTGTTTCTTCGGTTTAAAGGGATTATGGCAACCCATTATACTTGTGAAGTGTAGTATTAGTAGTGAATTTTTGAAGAAAATTATTTAATTGAATGTCTTAGTTCGAAACAAGGGAACAAAAGATTTCAGTTCAAGAGGTTCTTTTTCAGCTTTGCTGTAGATTGCTAAAAAAATTCGGTAAAAAGAAAAAAGACTTGTGATTTCAAAAACGTTTATTCGCAATTGATTTTCCTGTGACCTAGAGAGTGTTTTTGCATTCTTAAATTATAAAAGCTTTTTTTTAAATGAGTCGCTCAGAAGCCAACTCGAATAAGTCCATTTTTTTATATCTTCTGGTTTTTGTAACTTGGGTGGAATTAATAACATTTTTAGTTATTAAAAGATCCACTCGTTGCTTCAATAAAAGACTTTATACTTTCACTAATCAAATTAATAACCCAAAAATTTTAAAAATTGATTGTATTAAAAAACATGAATTTTCTCGATTTTTTTCCTTCTTTTTCCGCATTGCTTTCTGAACGACTCAAATGTAAATAGCACTTTACAGTTTCATTGCCCGGTCAAAAATGAAGTTTTTTTTGGGGAGGGGGGACTAATTTCAAAACATTTTTCTTGGGCAAAGCATATGTTCTTAACCATTTTCACACTTTGAAGTTGAAATCGTGAATTTGTATTCAGGTTTAGGTGTTAGGAAAGGTGGATTTCCTTGATTAATGTAGTTTCACATATGTCAAATTCTATAATGATGTAGCCGTAATTTATTTCGTGTTGTAATAGTGATTTTGCAGTTAGTTATTGAGCTCTCAAAGGTATGCTCACAGGTTTATCTTAACAGTAGCTGTACATTACACGAATTATTATTTTTGTTTTTGTGGAAATAGAGACAAGTGCAAAGCAAGAGTAGTGCAAATTCACGAAGTTCGTAGTACTGATTATCTGTGCCGATTATGCAGTTCTTTACACTATCTTGTGAAATTTTAATCTGGCGGTGAAAATTCTTTGATTATTTTTATTTTTGGTATCGGATGATGCGTTTGGCGTTACATTCACTTTCATCGCCAAGTTTACTCCAAGAAATAAAAAAAAAACATTATTTTTTGCTACAATAGGGAGAAACAAAATCGGATAAAAGTAATTTAAGTAATCGGATTTCTGTGAAAGAATTTGGAATGTAATTTAAAGAAAGGCATTTTTGTTTTGGTTGGACTTATTGTGATCTAGATTCGCAAAGAATGGAAAAGTGTCAACTCTCTTTAATGAAACTTCTTTGAAAAGTTGTATTTTTAAATATTCGAGACTGTTTGAAATACTCAACTGCTTTTGTGTTAAATTTGGATGCCTTTGTTTGGATAACTTGTTTTTGGCATTTTAATCTATGCCAAACTTTTTTGCCTGGAAAAAATTCACGTTTTTCTGTAAATATGTGAGTGAATTTTTATCCCTTTTTTTTTGGCAATGAAGCATGGACTATTGTGATATGTTATTGCATAGTTAATTAGTTTATGTCTGTGCAATCTATTTATTGTACGTATCTGCAAGAACTGCTGAAGTATAAATAAAAATTTAAATGTTTTGTGCTGTTTTTGCTGCCTTTTTTTTCTTTCTTCCTTTAAATCGCATATTACAGAAATTGAATACATTTTCAACATACAGACAACCAAAAACACTTATGAGCAAAATTTAAGTAGAAACATTTATGTTAACATCATCGTTACAAATTGGGGTATCAGGTTATTCCATTATTACTGACGTCTGTATGTTTTCTTAACAAAAATCCTAGCATTGAGATGAATAACATAAAATAATATCGCTTGTTATTAACGCAAATAGCAGATGATAAATGGTAAGTAAGACGTAGTCATACATAAGGATCTCAAAATTAAAGCTGTGTGAGATTTTATCAAACTAACTTCAAAGATTTTTTTTCATGTAAAAATACTCTAAATTTGCACCGACAAACATACGCTCCAGTTATACCCTGCTAAGCGAGTGCTGGCTGGATCAAGTTTTTTGGACACTTCCCGCCTGTCAAACAACGAAGGCTCATCAGAGTAGTCGATGCGTCTGGGGGGGGCAATTAAAATATTTAAATATATATATATATATTTCTTTAGGCCTTAAAAGACTGGTGAGATAAACACGATTTATATCCGAGAGCTCAACCGTAAAGTAGTCCAATACCAAGTTACAGTAGTTAAGCTTTTAAAAGTATCGGTTAAAATAGAATTTATTATATACATAATGCAGAAGAATAAAGTATGCAAATGCAGTGGCATAGAACGGGAAAGTGGGTTTCGGGGCATGGTATGATTTTTCGCCCTCTCAATATATGTAGCTTAAAAATGCGGAACAAGCCCCTTTCCCCACCGTTAAACCACTTCTCAAATGAAATACTACTTAACGATATAAAAAAAGATTTAATGCATTTATTATATAACTTTAAAAGTTATTTAATGACAAATATTAATGAAATTGTTTCCTTTTTGGCTACTATTACAGCGGAATTTGGCTATGTCGAAATTAATGGAACCATAATAAAAATTCGAAATAACAAAAACGGTCTGAAAATGAGTACAGCTAGAGAAAACGATTTTTAAACTAAAAATGACACTAAAAATTTATTTTTAAATGTTTCAATAAGAAGTATATATTTAATAAATAAACATGAATTCATTGTAATAAGTAAAGTGATGGTAATTATAATTAAAAGCTTTAATTATTTTAAAAGTAATTTTAATAAACAAGTTAGCGGGTAGTTTTAATTAAACAGTATACATCACTATGAATACAATGATTGTGTAATGAAACTTTAAAATAAGTAGTACAATTAATATCTGATGTGTTAAAAAATGAGAAATTTTTTATTGTCTTTCTAACTGAATACATTGCACGGCACGCAATTTCTCGAGTTAGTTAAAGGCTTTAAAAAATTATTCACTTTTGACCAATGAGGCATGAGGTACGGACGCGTTTAACTAACGAAAACAAGTCGGGAATAAAATAATTTTTTTTTTACTGTTTTTAACTTTGACTTCAAAATAATCAAATAAACTCGAATGATAGATGATATTTTAACATCTTAATAGGAAATTGAAGAGACCAGAGAAAATTTCGAATTACTGATGAATTCGAATTAAAAACTTTCAAATTAGCCAAGTTCCTCTGTATGGAAGAATGGAACAGAAGCACGTGTTATTAAAATTTTGTGACCAAGAGCCACAGTTTAAAAAACCTCTACCGAAGTTGAAGGCACTTGCTGATACTAACAAATCTCAAAGTTTCAGAAGGGTTTTTTTTTTGCACTTTTTACGCAGGGGCGCACCCTTGAATCCAGTAGGTTTGTGCTTTGCCCCATACTTTTTGCGGAGAGCCCCGAAAGAGATTGCACCGAAACCCACGAACTGATTCTTTCTAAAGTGGATTCCAAAACCCTAGGAGAAATTTATTTATTTACGCCCCCTCTCCTATATTTGGAGGGCGATGCAATTACAGGGGGCGGCGAGATTAAGAGGCGGGCCTGTCAGAGGGCTGATGGATCAGGGCGCAAAGTGACCGTGACACAGCACGCCGTACCTCTTTTCAGAAAGGTGGGCTGCAGCGCACGTAGGATTAAAATGCGAAAAAACAATATGCAAAAACATTAGTTTCTCACATTTCTGCAATGCTGCTAAAGTGATTGTGGAGATAAACTGTATCTTCCCGGTGTTTAACGCAAACATCCGACAGTAAAAACTGTCAGTAGTTACGAGCAAATAAACTCAAATTCGGTTGAAAAAATTTCTTCAAAAGGAGTTTCATGTTTTCAAGTATTTCCGAATAGGTTTTTCACACATATCTTACTTTTCCTTCCCACGTCAATTATAAAAGTATTTCAAAATCTGCTCAAAATTATTTTTCTGTACTTTTCCAAGTCTATGGTTAATTCGATTCTCTGTACAGCTTAATTTAGAGTTTAGAGCTAAATCGCTTACAAATTAAAAAAGTATGATGAAAAGCTGAAAGCATTTCGACTAATACCAAAGCAGGAATTTTAAAAAAAATTGTATATGAAACATCTAATCTGCTTCATAAAAATTGATAGTACAAATTTCACAACTGTTTTTAAATGCACTTGCCATTCTTATTAAATCACTAGCTGTTATGCCCGGCGTTGCTCGGGATTAAAGTAGTTTTATGTCTAATATTTTTAATGAAAAAACTATTTTTTGTGTAGAAAATTATAATACATAAAAATTCCTTTAGCATCTGAAACGTCTTTACTTCAAATTTCGTTCATACATAGTGAAGTATAAGAAGGATTTTGACGAATGTTTTGGGACAATTAATTAAATAGTTAAATTTTGATTAATAAAAAGCGTTAAAATAAACCATATCAATAGTTGTTCCTGATATAAATTATGAATCGTCTGCTTTTAAACTTTTCTTAGTATTCTTCCAGAATTTTGTTTATATGCTCTAGCAACAGCTCTTCATACGTATTCTTGTTTTCAACAATAAAAAATACATTGCTACAAATTTTGAATTTTAAACACAATTGAATTTTTTTTTAATTATTGAAATGAGAGCAACAATTTGAACGCAAATGAAATTGTATCACTGAAAAGCTATTTTTTAAACTTTAATATAGTATAAAAATAGTTATTGTAACATAACACTTTCAAAATATATCACGGAAAAAAGCAAAATCTTGCTTAGTTTTTAATTAACTAAAGTTTTAATTAACTTTTGGGCCTTTAAAAGTTGATATTTATCTTTCACTTCTTGTATAAAATATTTACAGAAATAACCATCGGGAGTGGCCTCCCCATAATTTTCTCGTATACTCCTAACATGTGTAGAGGAAAAAAAAAATAAGCTAAAAGGCAGTAAAACGAAAAACAACCCCTAACGCAGTGGAGAAAAAAATAAGCGGAACGTCATACCACGATTTCCGAAAGTCGTCCAACGCGGAAGTGAAATTAAAAGCCCGCTTGATTACCAATAGGGCTGGGTGTAAGATAAAGAAAACGAAATTTGCAATTTGAACGCTTTTTTTTAAAACCGATTGACACAAATATTGGGCACAAATCTACCATTAAGGTAAGAAGACCACATACCAAATTTCATTTATCAAAGTAATTTTTTAAAGAAATTATTGCGTTCAAAAGTATGCGATTATACAGACAGACAGTCGACCCTTTGACGGATTTGGTCCAAAATTTGATACAAGCCTACATTCCTGATGATAAAAATGTGTACCAAATTTTATCCACCTAAATATTTAAGTTTGTGAGTTATCGCATTCACATTAACACAGACAGACAATATTTAAAGATGTAAATTTTAAAATGCCAGCGTTACAATTCTGTATGATGAATCGCAGCTGACGAAACTTACATGCTGAGTTGAGAAACAACTTCACTCAATTCATCTATCACTTATCGGTAGAATGATTAACACTGAATATGGTCACGGAAGCCGAATATGCTGGAGGCCCGTGTGAACCAGTGGGTACAAAAAGTGAGGCGACAGAAAATTCACAGACATCTAAAAAGACCCGGGAGTATAGGAGGTAAACAATAAAATTTAAAAATTAGTTAGTGTTCTGGAGCACTATTCGCCTTTTTGTAATTCCTAGCTTCAGGCTGTAATTTCTAGTTTATAATATCAAATTTGATGAGTTATTACTTGAGGAAATTCAAGTTTGGAGGCAGTACTGTACTCCTAAGTCTAACCAAAATTTTAATAAAAAAATTACCTATAATGTAATATACAAAAATTTGAAAGCGTTTTCATGCCTCATAGTTTTAAAATGGGAGGAAAGAATGAGATTAAATGCTTGAAGGAAGGACGAAAACCATTTCAGTCACACACAATAAAAACAAACAAACCTGAAATAAAATATCTGTTGCCACGCTTTATAAAAATATTACTTTAAAATATTTCAGAAATGCAATGAATACTAAAGTGAAAATTTTGCTTTGGAGTTAATTTCCCAAGAAAATAATTTATACTATCACAACCGTTACAATTGCAAAAGCGCGTGAATAAAAGATTTGCTGAAATAATGAGATGGTTTGAATTTTATTTACAACAATAAAAACATTGTTACGGTTCATGTTTTAAAACATTTTGAAACTTTAATTAAAATTGAACAAAATGACACATGGAAATAAGAGCGGTGCCGTTGAAAAGCTATTTTTTTTGTTATCTTTAAGATGATATAAAATGGTGTTTTTGCGATAATAGGATCTGAAGTTATTCCGGAAAAACGTTAAAATTTAAAGTAATTTTTAAATAATTTAAATTTTAATTAAAATTTCGAAAAATCCTTTCTTAGTGAGCACCTACTCCCCTCGAAGCAACCGCTTGCCAAATTTCAAGTTTCTAGTCCCAGTGGTTTGGGAGATTTCGGGAAAAGTGAGTGAGTCTTGGTATTTGCCTTTTATATATAAAGATTAAACTTCATGAATATATGAAAAGTAATGCGATTTTAACCAAGGTTTGACCGGCCATTTTAAGAACTTCTGATTAACTCCAGTGGCATAGCTAGTGTAAATGGTAGCCAGGGATAGTAATTTTTTTTCAATTTCTTGTCATGTTTGGCTTTAAAAAGTCAAATAAACCCACTAATACATATATATGCTTTTGCGGCTCTTGAAAAATCCATACCCTCATTGCTATACCATTACCAATGACCGAATATTCAAATAGCAGGATTAAAATTAAAACGTAATTTAGAAATTTTCCTTCTTATGGCAATCATTCGGCATGAAAGAATATTTAAACAATTTATTATATATATAAATGGTTCGAAATTACAACCTCCATCCTCAATGCTTAAAGTCAGTAGCAGCCAAATCTCATTTTATTTGCTCAAAACTGAGTGTGAATGCTAGTTAAAAAATTATAACCCTAAGTTTTAGAAATCGATTGAATAAGCCTTGTAGTATGACCTATACCCATATGTCTATCATGCCACATGGCTTCTCCAGACATTCAAATTTCAACTGAGTGTACACTTTTTAACTTTAACCGTCAATCATTTTTAATCCGATAGTTCAAAAACTTAGAGGCAGAAAATCTCCATTCGAATATCTATTTTTTGTTGTTGTTATCAGTGGGTTTTTTTTATCATATATGATTGATTCCGGCAAGTTTTATCAATTTTTTTAAAAAATTATTCTTCAGAATTTCAGTAAATTGATCCATTTAAATCTTGCTTCAAATGTATTAGACTTTTAAACTGTTCTGTGATTTTAAACATCCTAGAAAATCCGCATCTGGAACTGTGTTTCCGAAAAGTTGTTTTCGTAGGAAATTTAACGATTGATTTTAAATTTTATACCAGTTTGTCTCAGCCTATGAAATCTGGCTCTTGTGCCATTAAACTCAATGAATCAACAATCCAAATTTTGTATATTCTCTATGAATCAGCAATTATTATTTTTTTGTAAGATTAACAAAACATCCATTTTGTGAAGATGAATAGCTATAAAAAAGTTGGCAAAATCGTCAATAATCTTGAAAGCTGAAATGGCCAGCATGAAACTTCTACCAACGTTAAAATAACTATTATATTATTGACCCTTTACCATGAAGTCATTTAGAGAATATGGTGTACCTAAAAGCATTATCTTTGCCATATTTCGAAAGCCCCTTTCTGTGTAGTAGTTTGGTAGAGTCTTCCCTTTTTTGGTGTTGGAGATTGTGTTTTAGATTCGAAAGGCTCTGGGCTTGAGGGATTTCATTTTGATGCAAACGCAATATGGAACTAAGATGAATATGTTCCACAATACGGGGATAAACAAATGCATCTTCCTGATAGAGTCGGAAAAATAAAATCTTATAGGAAGGTAGATCGTAACCTCTTCTTCTGCTATGCAAATATATCGGGGGAGAAAGGAACTTTTTTCCCCCTCGAAGCCTTTACGTTGTTTGAGATTCCCTGATAAAGTTGAAAATGGTTGGTGTTTGCACTATATAGGAAGAGACTACGAATATTTTCAGAAAGGGTTTCCTATCTTGGAATTTATTCCATAGAATAGTTTAGATGTTTTTTCACTTTTTTACAATTATTTCAAGAGGCTGGAATATATTTTACTTTCGTGTGTCCGAAATATACATTGAAAAAAGCACTGAAACCGTCGTAAAATTCAATCTTGAGATTTCAATGAATCTCCGCATTTTAAATCTCCCCGAGTTCGAGAAAAAGCAATATTAGAATCATACTTAGATATCAGTCTGCCCGTGTGCAGGTTATGTAGAAGATTATTCAAAATCGCAGCGAGACGGATGGCTGCAATTAAGTATGTGCCTTTACACCAAAATCGGTCTCAAATTTTGGACCAAATTCGTCACTTTTGCACTTTTTAAAAGAAAATTCGATTTTCTTCTCTACACTACGAAGCTACATAATTATCTTTAACTGAAATCATTATTAACATTTTTAATCATTTCATTCATTTTAATCCATGTTTCCACTCATGTCCCAGGAAAATATTGCATACATTTTTTGCTTTTACGTTTATTTACATGCGAATGAAATATTAAATACAGGGTGTCCCAAAATTGTACACACACTTTAAATATTTATAAAGTCGATGTTTATTAAAATACATTTCATTTTCAAAATGTGTTAGAATCTACAGACATTGTTTCTTTGTCAACACCTGTTTTCAAACTGACATCCGTTCTGGTCCGAACACTGCTGACTACGCGAAGCAAACAAATAGCTAACATCACGAAACATTCCGTTTTGATATTTGTGTGCATTCTCGTTCAAAGGCTGTTCTCAATTTAGTGACTGATGCAGATTTCATAGCATAGACTTTGTCTTTTGAGTGTATCCTGCATTTTCATAACAATATTATTTTATCGTTCTTGTGCAGTAAGAAAATTTCAGCAAATTTATTGGTAACGTTTTGCTTTTTTTTGGCAAGAAATGACTACAATGCATTAAATATTGTAAAACTTCATGCATGTGCCCAAACTATGTGCATTAAAAATGTAACACATAATATTTATAATTAATTCTACACAATGTCTTGCATATTTACCGTCACTGAAAGAAATTACAATTTTTGTTTCAAATTTAGAATTATTTGATTTTTCTTTAAAAATTTGAAAAAATCATTGCAATAATAATGCACGAAACTCTCAATACAAAAACAGTAATATTCGTAAATGATGTTTCTATGGAAAATTTTATCAATATATGTTGATAATACACAGGAAAATTTCAGAATTGCATTTGAAAATAGGTGAATAATGTGATAAAGCTTAAATTTGAGAAAATGTTAAAAATATACTTAAAATGCCAATGCAGCAATCCCTAGTATAAATGAAATATACTTATGTTGACCCATCCTATAAAAGTAAAACTTCTACAGTAAAACTTCTCTAATTGGCCACCACTGCATAGCGGCTACCCCTCTTAACGGCCATTTTTGTCTAGTAAGGAATTTTTGACCCATAGACATAATGTTAAAATAACCCCGAGTAACAGCCAGTGGAACCCTTCGGAGTGGCCGGGTTGGCGACCAGTACAACTTCAATGAAATTCATTCCTTTCGTCTGTCTGACCTTGGTCTTTTTATTAAGAGAAAAGAAAGAATAGAAAGCACACAACTCTATAAAACATCACTGAAAATCAGATTGAAATTATTCATTCCTCTCTCATTGTGAAGAGAAAAGTGAACTTTGACCTCTACCGGGGTGGGGCATTTTGAACTTCTCTGGTGCTGATTTGGACTCTGACAAAGAAGCTGGTGATATCGGTTGCGACCATCAGCAAATGAACTTTCACCTCAGCAGTGTCTTGGAAAATTAGATATTAACTTTCATTTCTCAAAAACCATTGATGAAACGATTAGGGATTTATTTTCCAACTAAAAAAAACAAAATTGAAAAAAGTTGACTCTGAAAAAGCCGAAAGATCCAAGCAAAGAAAAATTCAATCTTTTTATTAAAAAAAGCCCAAATAAGGCACTTTTTACTTTAAATGATTCTTAAAAGTCGCTTTATCAGAAATAACGAATTGAGACATGTTTAAATGCGTATTTTGAACTTCCAAACATGAAATACCTTTAGAGCGGTCACTTTTCCTTGGAACGGAGGGTGGCCGTTGTAAATAGGTTTCATTGCATCTAAAAAAATTCTTTTCTCCGGACGATTGCTGGTAATCTGTTTGTCGATAAAAGAATAAATTTTTTTAAAAAGATCTCAATTTTGTTCCATTTATTTTACATTTTCAATGTTCATCGCACTCTTAAAGCGCATATATTTTATATAAAATTCTGCTTTATATTACGTCAAAATCGTTAAAAAATAGGGTAACCACAGATCTTAAACGTCGAATAGACTCGTTGCCATTGTGAAAACTACTTCTAAGCGTTGTACGTGTATCGTTTTGGGCTGGATAAAGGATGATATCAACACACCAAGTCCTATGTAATAATAAGTGAAAATATTTTTCTTGAAGGCAGCATTTCTTTCCTCATCACAACAAATTCCCGCCATTAAGAAGAGGAAATCAAATAAGGAGAAAGAATCAGACGGACATCAGCAGAACAAAGTTTTCGTCTGGAACCTTCTTGCCCTGCCAGGAAATGTAAGGGGGTAGTTAATGCCCTTAATCCTTTACGAGTAACGGACCGCAATTCCTGGACTATCCGGCATGGATGCCGGATGCTGTTAAGAAGGGCTGCCCAGACTGCAGGGGTTCCGCATCAGGGAATGCAGACCATAAGAGTTTCAGGATCGTAAGTGATTTAATTGAACCGAATTTCGGTATCTGGCAACAGTGAAATAAATGGCATTCTCAGAATGATTGCGTTTCCGGCGTTTTAAGTAAGCCATTTTCGTCCTGACATTTTTCCTGCGGGATTTTTTCCGCTTCAGACAAAAACTGTCTCGTTTGACATGAAAAACTGTTTCTCTGCAGGGAGCTGTTTTTATTGCGGATCTGTTAGGAAAGCTTTATAGTGATAGTAAGGAATCGAATTCATAAATGCTGTTCTGCTTAATAAATGCTGTTTTTCTTAATGTTGTTTGTGCGATGAATTCGTCAAAAAGCAATTTCTCTAACACATTGTTAACTGTTTTATTTATAAATGCTATTGAGTTTTGACTTAGTATCATTTAATATGAGTGAAGTTAGTATACGTCTATTCAGTTTTCTTTATATTTAATAATCAACTAAAATAAATCTATTATCTGTACAAATATGATGCTATTTTGGGAAAGAAGCCTATGGTGTTCGTTCAGGAAAGGATATTCAGCGTTGACATCAATATGTGATAAAAATTTTTATTTCAGTCATATATTGTATTATCCTGTCAGGTAATAATATTGTTTCATCCTATCCTAAAACGTTTTATTGCTTTAACCAGTTTTGATTCAAATTGACTTAATTTGACAATTTAATTTTTATTAACATTATATTAAAAGCATAAAATGAAACCTTTCGCAAATTCTTTTTATAATCAAATACAATAATTTTATTGTATTTAAATTATTGTAACCTTTTCAAAATTAAAAACAATAATTTTATTGTTTTAACATAATGGAGACAATTCACGCGACGTCACATTCACATGACACACGTAATTGCGAATTGCATTTAGCATATTTTTGGGTGCTGTTTTGCACTGTGCTGTGGTATCTCGTCCTTTTTCCTACTGCAAGATACGCACTGGATTCCAGAATTAAATTGTCTCGGAGCATTTGACGTGTATTACGTGAGAATGAATTGACTGCACTGAGATGTAAGCCAGTTTTCCCCATCATGTTTCTATTTGATCCAGTCTGATATTTTACTGCACGGTATATACTACTTTTCACTTTCTCGTATAAGAATTATTAAAGAGAAGTATTGTAATCGTCAAAAAACTCGACCTCGAGATTTTGATGAATCTCCGCGTTTTAAAATTCTTTGAGTCCGAAAAAAACATTTTTGGAATTGTGTCTCCTGTGAACACGATAAATCCAGATGAATAAAATTTGGCATGTAATCGTTACTCCAAAATTGTAGATTTCTATTAAATTTTAAATCAAAGCCGTTAACGGGGAATCTGTATGTTTGTCCTTCCACGTGAATAAGATAATTATAAAATAGATAATTACAAAATGTGAATAAGATAATTACAAAAAACGTAACTAGATAAATGGATGGAATTTAGCATATGGCAGAATTATAAATCCGTGTCAAAATTTGGAAAATAGAATCTGTCAATTGGTTGATTGTCAGTCAGTCTGTTCGTTCAAGTCTATGTGCACGCGATAAATCAAACACACATCAGGCTATATGGATGAATTTTAGTAAGTTTATGATTCTTACGTTTAAATTGTTGATTTGTGTCAAATTTTGGACCAAATCCTTTGAAAGGCAGACTGTCTGTTTATTTATCCGACCGTGGGATGTGCATACGGTTACTGAAAAATGCAATGAGTTAGTTAAACAAAAATTATTTAGAGGTCTTGACACAAAAATTTTAGATCTGTATAAATTTTAATCTGATAAAAAGAACAGGTCCAAAATGTGTATTCTATTCTCTTCACAATATGTTGACGCTGTACGCAAAACGTGCCATAATGTGGATAATAAAGTTGATGCAATAAAGTTGAGAAGAAAACAATCCCTCTGATTTATACTGGAAATAACACTGTTAGGTAAAAGGAAGAATGACACTGTTGTTATGATATTGATTAACAGACGGATAAATTACAAATTTCATTTTGATGGAACTGATGGTCGCAATTTGATATGAGATTTCACATCTATATATTTAAAATAATTGGCAAAACCAAAGGACCTAGAGTTTTGAAATTTTACTCACTTGAATATTCTTGATAACAATACATACTTTTATGCTTTCAGAACTTTATTATCAGTTAATTGATTAATTTGATAAAATTTTGATTCCATACAAGTGGCTCTACCTGGTAGTGAATTAAAAAATGATTTCGAGATTCCATCTATATATTTAAAATAATGTGGTAAAAAACCTACAACGAGTCCGCCAGCCTCAACCACTCTATCGATTTCGACAATTTTGTTTTCATATGGAAGCTCACGATGTCTAGATATGTCGTAAAAGGTCGCCTGCCCCCCACCCCCATTTTAGAACGAAATCGAAAAAACACTTTGCCACTGTACATTGTCCATGGGGAAAAACCTTGTAGAAATCCCCCAGCCCCAACCACCTGACCGATTTCGAAACTTTTTATTTTATATGAAGCTTATGAAGTCTAGATTTACAATGAAGGGTCGTCTGTCCCCCCATTTTCGAACGAAATCGATAAAACAGTTCTCCATCGTTCATTGTCTATATGTTTTTTCGATTTCGTTCGAAAATGGGGGTGGTGGTGGTTGGGTGGGGGGTAAGCGACCCTTCGTTGCAAATATAGATGTCATAAGCTTTCATATAAAATAAAAATTGTGGAAATCGGTCTGGTGGTTGGGGCTGGGGGATTTCTACAAGGTTTACCGATAGGCAATGTACAGAGGAGAAGTGTTTTTTCGATTTCGGTCGAAAATGGAGGGTCATGTGGGCGACTCTTGATAACATATATAGACGTCATAGGCTTTCATATAAAATAAAAATTATCGAAATCCGTGGAGTGGTTGGGGCTGGCGAACTGTCTGAAGGTTTTACCATATTATTTTAAATATACTAGCCGCTCTCGCCACCCTCCGGGCGAGTTCGCGGCCAGCACCCACTTTGCTCAGCACTGCCCCTATCACCTCGCTGCTTCGAGGCTCTCAGCCACTTATTTTTTTAGTTTTAAATACTGCATGAAGATCAGTGGAACAGACCATAAAACCATAGTAGATTTCATATTCTTTGCAGAAAACAGATTTCTTTAAAATTGTAAAATCTTTCAATAAGCCTCATCTAGTTGTAATATTTTGTATAAATTTTTTACGGATTTCGGCATAAAAGTCTTCAGATCCATAAATACAGAATGAAATCGCCCTAACTAAACAGTTTCTATCACCTACAATAGGTATTTTACAATATTTTTGACAAGCCATTCTGATGGAACTGTTGGGATCTATTTATATATTTAAAATAATTTGGTAAAAAAATTCTTCACCGAGTCCGTAAGCCTCAACCACCCGACCTATTTTGACAATTTTTGTT
Source organism: Araneus ventricosus (assembly GCA_013235015.1). Classification (NCBI taxonomy): domain Eukaryota; kingdom Metazoa; phylum Arthropoda; class Arachnida; order Araneae; family Araneidae; genus Araneus; species Araneus ventricosus. The sequence continues at coordinate 399,459 of BGPR01000641.1, read as the reverse complement.
TCATATGAAAGCTTATGACGTCTAGATATGCCATCAAGGGCCGCCTGCCCCCCAACCCAGTTGGGATCTATATACTTAAAATATTATGGTATAACCCTCAGACAGTTCGCCAGCCCCAACCACAAGACCCATTTTTGGCCCTTTTTTTATTTGAAAGTTTATGACGTCTAGATATGTCATCAATGGTAGTCGGTCTGCCCCTCCACCCTCCATTTTCGAACGAAATCGAAGAAACACTTCTCCTCTGTTTATTGTCTATGGGTAAACCTTGTAGAAATTCCCCAGCCGAATTTCCAAACCGATTTCGACCATTTTTATTTTATATGAAAGCTTATGACATCTAGATATGTCATCAAGGGTCGCCTGCCCCCTCCCCCCCATTTTCGAACGAAATCGAAAAAACTCTTTCCCAATGTACATTCTCTATGGG
>BGPR01000641.1:375529-399019 GCA_013235015.1 Araneus ventricosus | reverse complement strand
CCCTCCATTTTCGAACGAAATCGAAAAAACATATAGAGAATGTATGGTGGAGAAGTGTTTTTTCTATGTTGTTCAAAAATGGGGGTGGGGTGGGGGGCAGGCTACCCATGATGACATATCTAGACGTCATAACCTTTCAATTAAAAAAAATGTCGAAATCCGTCGGGTGGTTGATGCTGGCGAACTGTCCAAAGATTTCCCCCCATAGAGAATGTAGAGTGGGAAAGAGTTTTTTCGATTTCGATCGAAAATGGTGGGTTGGGGGCAGGTGGCCCTTGATGGCATATCTAGACGTCATAAGCTTTCACATGAAACAAAAATTGTCAAAATAGGTTGGGTGGTTGAGGCTTACGGACTCATTGAAGAATTTTCTTACCAAATTATTTTAAATATATAGATAGATCCCAATAGTTCCATCAGAATGGCGTGCCAAAAATATTGTAAAATACCTATTGTAGGAGATGGAAACTGTTTATTTAGGGCGATATCATTCTGTAGTTATGGATCTGAAGACTTTTATGCCGAAATTCGTGAAAAACTTATACAAAACATTACAACTAGATGAGGTTTATTGAAAGATTTTACAATTTTAAAGGAATCTGTTGTCTACAAAGAATATGAAATCTACTATGGTTTTATGGTCTGTTCCACAGATCTTCATGCCGTATTTAAAACTGAAAAAAGTAGTGACTGAGAGTCTCGAAGCAGCCAGGTGACAGGGTCAGTGCTGAGCAAAGTGGGTGCTGGACGCGAACCCGCCCTGAGGGCGTCGAGAGCGGCTAGTAATATTTATAATAATGAATTTATAAATTAAAGACTGAAAAGGAGAAAATAATTAAAACTTAAAATTTCTATTTTTTAGTACACTAATAAGAGGACGTTTTAATATACTGTTTTGTTTAAATTTAGTAAACTCCTATTCTTGAATTGAAATCATAAAAAAATTTCAGGGGTAAAGTTATTGAAAGTTTGAAAGGAAAAATCAAATGTTCTTCCATCAATATAATTAGACTAAATATTCACCAAGATTCTATAGTTTTAAAAAAGTTTTTAAATTTATTAAAGGCAGGTCAGTTTTTTCTCTCATTCAAAAATTTAGCCAAAATTCAGACTCTATAACCGATTCAATTGGTTACAAAAATATAATATCGTCACAATTATTTTAATTATTTTTTTAGCAAAATGCATTGTAAGTTTTCGAAATTTATTTGTGGGTATTTCATGTTTCTTGCTCATTTTCCTTCAAATCGGTTAATCAAAAATTAGCCCAAAACTTTACTCTTCCCTACCTTCCTTTACTAAGATGCTAAGTTAAAATTTCAAGCAAATTTTACACTGAAAAGGATGTGCAAGTCTGAACAAAATTTATTCTATTAGGTTGTCCATTAGGGTTAATGTATTATAAATAATCAGGACTTTATTTCATAAATTGGTTTCTATATCAAGTGAGAGAGGGCATACACTAGTTTTAGAAATTTAGATTATTTAATTTTGACGATTAAAACCGCGGATTAGTATTTATTTTATATTTCAATGCCTTATCTGATATTTTCAGGTTGTCGATATTTTTTCAAAACTTGTCTGAATACTTCAAGATGTTTCATATTTTTATTTACTTCGCAAAATATTCAAGTATATTTCACTGAAAGTCCGTAATTTTTGTAATACGGAAATGTTGACCCAACAACTAAAAAGCAAAAAGCCTCCCTAAAAACCTTATAGAACAAATTATACTTTTTTTTTGTGATTAACTTTAGCCCCTCAAAATTTATTTTACTTCCCGGGACCAATAAACTCGTTTTGGGCCACTTTTTATGAAACTATAAATTCGAAATTTCTCGTATAAGGGCGAGGAACTCTGTTAGAACCCTCCCTCCCAGGTGCTTCCACCCCACCCCCTTTACTTTTAGGAGGAGATTTCCCGCTGACGGTCGCAGTGAAGAGGGTGCTTCTGTAAGCGGGATGCTCAATCCTTGGGCCGTAAGAGGTGACAGGGCAACCCTTAAAACGGGCGGGCCGTTTCGCGCAGGGTCGTTCCGCAATCCCTATTAATTCCGGACACTATAGCGGAGGAATAGAGTCCCCCGGCGGAGGGACACAAGCGCGGCTTTTCGGAGGGGTGGCTTTAAATTTGATCCCCGGTCCGCAGAAATTTCGAGCTCCTTCGTCCGCAAGGCCCGGGCCATTAATTTCACTTAGAGGGCCCCGATCGATGTCGGCGAGGCGAAATTTTAGAGCGCGCGCGGACATAAATTCGCGCCTTTTCAGAAAGTGCAAAGACAGTTTAGCGATCCCATCAACCGCTAATGACTTTTCGTTCGCGGGTGTCAAGCTGTAATGTGAGTGATGTGGCGGAGAGAATCCCGCTCCGAATGCGCCAAGGGTTGCACGCACCGCGCCAACACTTGGCGACCGCTCTCCACTCCTGTCTCCCTCGAAACTCTTTAGCTGGAAAGCAGAGGAACAGAAAGTATACGAGAAATCAGCCTTAAATTTATTCTTCGGTTGCAAAGGTTCAGCTCATGGATTTCAGATACCAAGTTTTGTTTTTAAATGTTTATTTGTAGTAAGAATTAAACCATAAGTTTTTAATATTAATGAACAATCACAATAGAAGGAATGGTATACTATAGCTAAAAACGCATACTTGTACCACATTTTTGCGTAACTTCTTCACTTTACATTCTGCTCAGATACGACCTTCACTGTTGCCTCGCCAATTTATCAAAAATCATCAATTTAATTTTCAAAAAAATTATTGAATTTCGAACAGTGATTAACTAAAGATAATTTAGTCATAAATGGATGAATTTTTAGCAAATTAATGAGTATGCAGGGCAAACAGTTTAAAACAAATACTGTTGTGAGATGTAACTTCACGTAACTTCGTACAAGAAATTTTGAATTTTAACAGAAGGATATCTAAACATAGATCGGTTTCACACAGTTCATTTTAAACTGATAATTTTTAGTTAAATTGCTTGTGAAGGTATACAAGTAAGAATTAGATGGTGCAAATTCATTGCACTTTTCAAAACACGTGTCATTTTATCGATAATATATGGAATTACTTAGCTTACTTTTTACTGTAAGCGTGGAGCAAATACTGTGCTGTTTAAACTTTAAATTAACTGATTAGCAATAAAAGAATATGATTGTTATTAAGTTTTAAATTCTATGTTGATGATATATGCAGAACTATTCCTAAAAATGTAATTTTTTTAATGGAGATATTCATTATATATAATGTTGAGTCATAAAATTTAGAATCACTAAATTCTTTATAGCGTATCTTGAACTTTAAAAAATATTTATATTTTAAATTAAATTATTTTCTGAAAAGTTTAAAGCTGATGATTTTCCGAATATATCAAGAAAATACTGCAAGGTCAGCTTTATTCTGAGCCTTTCTGATCAATTTATTGTAATAAGAATGCCTCTTGTAAAGTAAGGTGAAAATGATTGTTGATTTAATTAAAAATAATGATTAACAAGTAATTAAATTAATGATCTAGTTAAATTTCATTGGCAGCAAGAAAAATCCCTCAAAATTAAATTTTTCAATGTAGCTGTGTCGCTATTGTTTTGACTATTTCATAATTTTGGCATTTTTAGGAGATGAATTCGGAAATTATTATCCAAGACCGCTATTTTAAAACTGAAATAATCATTTATACAATGATGCCAGCTTGAATGCTGTGCTTATTTTTATATGATTTCATATTCTTTATTTGCATTCAAATACATGTATTAAATATATTCGCTGGGCAGAATGCCAACGTTTGAGTAAATAAAAGCAACAAAATATTTAAAATATTTTCTTGGTCGTTAGTGGCAACACACAATAAAAAATTACTTAAAAATAAATAATATTTTTATTGAACGTGAATGGCAACGCGGTTTCGCTCATTCGACGCGAATTTCTTCTACAAACATGTTACAAGTTTACGTACCTTCGAAGCATAGACAGAACGCCGCCCCATGCCCCTGTGCCTGAAGCGACTGAACCAGTTGGATGGGCAGGGAACCGAAGCTTAGACAAGAAAATGGACGTTTTTCCAAGAGAGTGGATATGTTTTTAATAAAAGATTTCTTCTCTCTGACGAACTTGGCCCAAAATTTTATGACGATAAACTATTTGGGTGTGAGGGCCGCATTCCAAATTTCATCAATTTAGTCCGTTGCCTGTTTGAGTTATCTTATTCATATACATGCGGGTAGACAGACAGGAATAATTCCAGAATTGGTCTTTCTGGACACAGTGAGATCTGAAACTTCGAAATTCATCAATATCTCGAGATCGAATTTCTTGACAATTAAAACACTTTTGCTTCATATGTGAGAAAGTATACGAAAAACATCTGTTGTTTGTTATTAAAAAATACTAACTTGTATGGAAAAATCAGGATATATTCTGAGAGGCTCTAATTATTAATAATAATACTCCATTTCGCAAAAGTTGAGAATCATCAGAAACCATTCAAAATTTAGTGATTCTGCAAAGAAAATTGTAGATTTGAGAAAGAAACACCCAAGATTTCCGGCAACTGTAACTGCGATGAAGTAAGATCACTTCTCACTCTGCGTCATATTATGCATCCCCATAAAATGTTTGTAAAGGTTTGCATCAAAGACTTGTTCCAAGCATTAACCGAATTTATTCACAAAAATAACAGCCTCTTCCTGCAGTGAACATATATGGCTTCCCATCAGTAACAAAATCCTATAAACCTTACAAAAGATCTTCAGCTCAAGTGTAGGGATGGGTAAAACCTACCGGTTTTAACCGAAAACCAGTTTTTTCGGTTATTTTTTGTCCCGATTATAACCGGTTAATTTTTTAAAAATCCAATAGCTGAGTAAAAAAACCGGATGGATAGACAGGCTCGATTAGACTAAAATTTACCAAGTTATGAAGCTTTGAATTTCATCATCTTAGGCCAGTCAACGACAACCGCTTCCTCAAGGCGTCTGTTGGTTGGTGAATTATTGAAAGAGTCTTTATGAGCAGATAAATATTGGCTAAAGAATTTATTTCCTGTGAAAACAACATTAATAAAAATTGTTCTCTATAAACGGCGTTTTTTTCAATAAAAAAAAACCGAAAACCGGTTATTTCAAAAACCGGTCATTTTGAGCGGTTATAACCGCCAGGTTAAACGAAGGCCAGGTTAGGCGAAGGTGAAAAAAACCTGAATAACCGAAAACCGATTATTTTCTCAATAACCGCCATCCGTACTCAAGTGTATCCTTCAACCTACTTACCAAAAGTTGTACTTCCCAGAAGCGCCAACGATTTGCAGACTTTCCTTTAATCTCCATCATTTAGTGAACCCTCCAGTAAAATGTAAACTTAAGAAAAAATACGGAAACTTCCCTGCATAATATATTCTTTTTCTCTGTGTTGTAACGAACTTTCAGCAAACAATGAACTTTTAACAATAAACTCATAGACTTGCTTACAGTTTTTTTTCTTTTTACTTTCTCGAGAAAATAATGTAAGCGTCAATAAGTTCATTTCGAGATTTTGATGATTATCCAATTCAAGACCTATCTGAGTACGAAAAAATATCTTTGGAATTCTGTCTTTTAGTCAATCCAAGTGCAAGTTAGAGCGACAAATTAAAATAACGGGAGGCTAGACGAATGAAATTTAGTACGTGACCTTAACACTTTCTTATGAGTTAGAGTGTTTCAGAAAGTGAAACAAATCTAGTACTCCTGAGCCGATGAGCTGCTATTTTTAATGTACTTAATCAGTATCAGAATCCTTTATTAAATTTATATTTGTCTCTTTCCTACAACCATGAAAATCTCTATTAATCCAACAATTGTGGACTTTTTAAATTGCTATTTAGATGAACGCTTGCAAAAGGTCATAGTTATTCAATTAGAAACGAATTATTATTTCACGGATTTCAGATTCACCACCGAAAACTGTATGTAAATACTGTAATTTGACGTCCCAAATCGAACAAACTGCAGTCTGTTGAACAATAGACTGCTTAGAATGCAATAATTAGTAATGGGAAACTGCAGAATTAGAATATTTTCGGTATTCTTTCGAGAAAACAGCTTTCCTCATTATGTTATTTTGGTGTTTGTTCTTGTATACTTGCTTCTAAATAGGTCCAGATATTTTTGCAACGAAGCAATTTATACGCACGCTTTAACAATATAATCTAATGCTATAGTAGTATCAGACAGAATATCATAAACTGTTGGTCGTGATCCCATTTTGGGTCATCTCGAACACTATTCGGAGTAGGAAGAAATTCACATATTCGTCCTTTTTAATTTTCTTCAATATTTGCAGTCAATAACCGTTAAGAAAAATATCTTGATTCAAAATATTTCATAAATATTTGCAAATTTTAAATTGAATCTCTTTATCATTAATAAATGGTGAATTTTATTATTTATTTTTCAGCCATGATACTAAGACATAATTTTTCAAACGAAAATGAAGTAGAGGAAATTTATTTCATTCGAGGAAAAAGTTTTAGGTTAGAGGAAAGAGTTTGAGAAGTATGGAGAATGCTGCACCCACCAGCTCGGGGAAATCATAAAGCAAGCAATAGACAAATTTCTAGTTCGTGTTAATGTTCATCTGGAAGGTTAAGATAATCGCTTCCATCTCAATCGGTAATTTATAATTCACTTAAAATTTTGTATAAAAAAGTAGAAATTCTTTTCTCTCAGCGTTGTCCATTATAAGAAAGTCATTTATGATATGTGATCAAAAATGATTGCTCGTATAAGTTATGCGACTAAACACTCTCGCTTGGCATCAGTAAAAAAAATTTGTAGAAGTATCCCAATGATGTTTTTTTCAGAAGGTTTGCTTACTGTCGTTTTTAAATTTCTCAATGTTTTTTGGTGATAGCTTCGGAAATTACTATATTCAACCACAATAAAAACAATGAAAAAACGCCCTTCTAAAATTGGGGAATTTATGTACTTAGTGATGCCAGTTTGATTAATCAGATACTATTTTGTAATTTCCACAATATTTTAAATTCATATTTAATACAAATATTTAATACAAATATTTAATATTTGTGTTAACTTCGTAAATATGGAGAATTTTTTTTGTTAAGGTTTATAGTATTGTGAAAAAAAAATTGAATACGTGTCTTGGAATAGTACCTTTTAGCTTTGGCTTAAATTTGTATTAAATTTGAGGCGCTTTAATGCATTTGATACAGATATACAATCTGTATGTAAATATCACATACCAAATTTTACTCATCTATCTCTTTACGTTTTATCGTACTTACATACGCACGGGCAGACTGTCCACTCTTTGATGGATTTGGTGACATTGAACTACAATTTAGCTGTAAAGACGCATACTGCAATTCATCCTTCTAGATTGTCAAAATTATTGTATGTACTGACACACAGATATAAGTCCAAAAATTGTGTTTGGGGATTCAGGGATGTCTAAAACACAGAGACTCGTCAAAATCTCGCCGCGGAATTTTTCGGACGGTTGCAATACTTTCACTACATATGCTTTGTACACGAGAGAGTGAAATGGATACTAAATTGTGAAGCATGATTTTCATTTTAATCATATTCGAGAATTAGAAAGCGAAGTTTAATTTCGAAAACTAGACGCTAAAGGAGTATAAGCGTTTCGATTTACTATTCTCTGAACACAAGGAGATTTTTGTGGGAATTTGGGGCTTACTTTTGATTGAATCTTTATCATATTTGCCTAATTTTATAGCAGTAAGAAACTCAGAGCATAATAACTCTATTAAAGAGTGATATTATGGATCTAATATATTTTAATACTCAACATACAGTGAAACCTGTGTATAACGATATTGTCTGTAACGATAAACCTTCCTATAACGATATTTTCTTTGGTCCTGGCGGAATTCCTCCCTACAACGATAATTACTTTTTAGATGCACCTGTTTATAACGATAATTTTACCTCTCTAGGCCCACTTAACTCATCCGATTTGTGTGGGACAAACCAATGGAAGAAAAACGCAGAAGAAATCGATTAGCAGCTGGAAGTGCAATGCATAGTAGCAGCTGGACATTGTACATTAGGGTGGGATGAAAAATAAACCCTTTTTTCTCTTTTTAATTGTAATAGTGCGGAAAAGTTGCCTTTTGATGCGAAAAAGACAAAAATAAACTTTTATGGCAGTCGGAGCATGTCTTGAGGTGTCGCAGATGCGATAAAATTTCATAAATTTGAAACATTTTGCTCTATTTCAACTCTTTTCTCTAATTACTTATTTCCAGTATAAAAGCCCATATAAAATATTTTGTACTTTTTATTCCCTTTTATTAATAGAACAAACGTTTTTAGGGAGTTAAACCTACTGTGAGTATATACAAATTTTTACTATTAGCCAAATATTTGCAAGAAATCTACTATGAAAAAAAAGAAAACCTGCTGTTTTCTAATCTGGAAATCATTGCTCTATTATACTTTTAACTGACGAAAAACGCTTACAAGCACTTTATGCATCCTTGTTATTACTGTTGTGTAAAAAATGCATTTTGTGTTTTGCCAATGGAAAAAAATGAATAAAAGTAACGGGGGAGAATGTTTAGTACTGTGGGGTGATATTTGTTTAGGGAGTGAGATCTTGTCAGCTGAATGATTTCAAAATTTATTTTTTCATACGGTGCATACTTTTTTGTATTACCGACATAAAAAGAACAGTAATAAATGTGTATATTTTCCTTGCATGCGAATGAAAAGGGGCTTGTTAAAATATCTTTGTAAATATGTCGTTCTTGCTTAGTTTTATAGTTAAGGATCAAATATCGAGCATTTTTTAAATAAAAGAATATCTTCCCCTTGACGAATTTGATCGAAAATTTAATACAGGTATACAATTTTGGCATAAATACCAAATATCATTATTTTTATACTTTGCATTTTTTGAAATTATCATGTTCACATTCAAACAGACAGCCCTAATTCAAAAAATGCATCTTTCGTTCTCAAGAAAGTCTACAAAGTGAAAAATCACAAAATCTACAGGTTGAATTTTTTGATGATTCCAATACTTTCTCTATGTATGTGCTAGATTGAGAAAAGAAAGACAGAAGAAACAGCAGTGAAGTATTGAGGATAAATAGCGTCTGAGTCCTAATATGACTTTTTCATCCCTGGTGCCCATTAGTGTCTTAGAAAGTGTAAATGGCGCCCAGTGAAAACGTATTTTTTTGCTCCAACATATTGCGTTTTCAAAAGTACTTAGGTTTAATCGCCATGGCGCTGGGGACAACCATACCCTCCCCTTCGTTGCTATGCCACTGAGAAACAGACGACTTGCAAAATGTCATTCTTACAACATAAATACTGAAAAGACTTGCTGAAAGTAGCATCTATGACCTGAATCCATAATCCATACCAGATAGGGATGAAATGTATGGATTGGAAGCCACCTATTGTGATGATGATTTCCTTCCCCAAAAGTTTTCGGGCGACGAGATCTTCTACTGAGTCCATAGGGTTTTGTCCATCAACTACTTTATACTGCAGTGGTGAATATTGCGACTGTGCCTAATAACATGACCGAACATTTTCACTAATATCTAAGGAAAATATACACGATTATTAGTGGCCTTGTTATGTTCATAGCACAAGAAAAAGAAAGACAGTAAGAAACAATAAAGATTGCATTTTTTTATTATCGGGCAACAGCTTGCATCTATATGAAACCTTCTTTCCTGACTGAAATATAATCTTTCAAGATAAAAAAATATTAATATGAATACACAGTTTCAATTGCAATTATAAATCAAAATGCAAGCAATACACAAACAAATATACTCGAGTAACGAACAATGAAGTTAATTTTATTCATTATCTTTCATTGGCAAAACACAAAATGCATTTTGTGGTATAATAGTAATCAGCGGCGGCGAGTCATGGGCGATTTCTCCCCACACCCCGTGGGAGAAATAAAATTTTAATTCATTTTAGCTCCCTAAAACTAAGAATTATAAAAAAGCAAACGAATCCGCTGGAGCCAGCTAATTTTGTAGCTAAATTTTAAAATTTGTTGTCTACCTTCTATATTCCCAGATACTTTTAGTTGTCTACAATTTTTTTGCCCCTCCTCATAACTCACAACCGCAGCTTTTGGTGGCAATAACAAGGATGCATAAAGTAATTGTAAGGGTTTCTGTTAAAAGTATAACAGAGGAATAATTCCCAGATTAGAAAACAGCAGTTTTTCTTTTTTCATAGTAGATTGCTTGCACATATTTGGCTAATAATTAAAATGTTTATATACTCACAATAGGTTTAACCTCCTAAAAACGTTTGTTCTATTAATAAGAAGGAATAAAAAGTACAAAATATTTTATTTGGGGCTTTTTACTGCAAATAAGAAATTAGAGAAAAGGGTTCAGATAGAGCAAAATTTTCAAATTTATGAAATTTTATCGCACATGCTCCGACTGCCATAAAATTTTATTTTTGTCTTTTTAGCATCAAAAGACAACTATTCCGCACTATTACAAGTTAAAGAGAGAGAAAAATAGTTTTTTTGGTTCCACCCTATTGTACATGTACCTACCGCAGATGAAGAGTGTTGCTAATGTTCGACACATTTGCAATTTGAGGGGAAAGTGCTACGCAAAAGTGTCAGACAAGCCATTAGTGATACTCTTGCTCTGCGGGAGGTACATATGCAGGGTCATCACTCTTCAAGCCGGTTATGGCTTCTCCGGTATTTTACCGTTAGCGATTTGTTCGACACAGTTGTAACGGGCGTTATAAAGCTGATATAATACAATACCAATTTTTTTCCCTTCGAAAACGACACCACGTGATCCAGAAAGTGGATAGCCGCAGAATCGGGGAAGGGGCTAGAAACTAGAGTCTATTGCAACAGGGGGATCGGGGGCGATTGGAATGTGCACATATGTTTGTTACTTCTATTTTCATGTGCTATTAACAGATTATTTTCTGTAATTTTATTATTAAAAAAATTATGCTTACATCTTTCTTTTATGCATACTTTTATTGTTAATAAATTTTTTTTATTAAAATTCTCACTTTGAAGCTCTTAAATAAGTGTCTAAATAATTTAAGTTTATAAGATACAATTTTATATCAGAAAGTATTTGTAAGATGAGTCAATAAGCGCAATGAAATTAGTTATTATATTAGTAAAGGCACACGTACATAAATATTGGATGCGAAAATGTTCAACCTGTCTATAACAATATGTTTTTTAGGTCACTACAATATCGTTATATACAGGTTTTACTGTATATGATTGTTCCGTAAAAAATATGAACAAAAATAACCGGTTTAACACCAAATATGGTGAATTATAGCTTGAAAAAAGATTCAAGTGTGGTGGCCGTACCTTGTTTCTAAATCTAAGCGAGTAAACACGATGGTATCCATGTAATAAAATAAAAGTACTCGCCATATTGATATGATCCTTTAAATAGAAGGACATCAATATTGAAATATGTTTCTCACTCTTAATCGAGCCAAAGGGAGGAGGAACAAATCCTTGTCTGTTTCTAAAACGAAGGAAGAAAACTTTTTGAAATATAAGATCCAGTACATAATCGAGATTTGAAATCTCTTTATAGTTATGGCATCCGTGTAAAATTTAAATAGAAGCGAAAATAAAAATAACAATAAACGGAAGCAAAACAAATGAAATTAATAATGTAAATAAAACCTTTTAAAACTATTTTAAAATAAATTACTTTTGCTTTTGAAATCTCTTAAAATAGCGGAAACTTCTATAATCTATTTATCACTGAAAATCAGTGGCAACTAGTCCATTAGGGTTGCAGAGCTGCAGTCCCGCTGAAATTATTTTAAAAGCTTGTATTTTCGTTTTTATTCTAATTGGCTTACTTTTCCACTTTGAGAGTTCAATAATCAAGGAAAATGACAAAAAAGTAATAAGAAACATAAAAGGAAGACAGAAAATCGATCAAGAATTAAGAGAGAGACAGACCAGACTGCATGGAGTTTTGCCCCTCCTAAGGATCAAAATTCGCCCACTGAGCAATGCACAGCGCTCAGGCGGAAGAAAAAAGCAACCCTTTCTCCGTTTGAAATAAAATGCCCTTGAGCTACGTTTCCCACAGCTCTCGTTTGGCGCGACTTCCGCCTTTGCCTTCCTCATTTGGCTTGTTTTCGCTTTCTCTCAGTAGTCTAATCATCAAGTAGTTTTTTAATTCAAAGGAGTTGGAATTTTTTGCTCTTTTATGTTTTTTGGTGATCTGATTACGAATCTGAGGTTTGCCACCAAAAATATTTGTTGGAATTTTAGTTGTGGCCAAAAAACATGAAAAAGAATTTTCACAGTTTTTACTTATAACTCAAAAACTATCAATTTTTAGTATATCATCATTAGATACCAAAACAATCAGCATGGAATTTCCTACAACTATGGTCTATACAACTTTTGCAGCACTGCTTGCTTCTGAGCTGACGAGTCGCCACTGTTGAAAATGTTTTTGCCCCTTCATTTAAGTAAACAAGTATTTTTAGTTTAGATTTCAAACAGTAAAAAAGCGAAGTTTCCCTCCTCATGAAATGCGATTCTTACACACTTTTATTTAACTTGACTTGTTTCATGCTTGTAAAGATGGACTTTTGTAATCAATTTTTCACACACTTCCTGATGTGGTAGAACTTTAAAATGCTGTACACTTTTGTATTATCGATGTCGATACACTATTTTAAAGTTTTAAGAACTTATTATTTGTCAATCACTAATTATATTAAATTTTGATTTCCTACCATTGGCACTACCTGGTAGTGAGTCTGAGAAACAATAGATGCCAATATTAAAAAGTAGAAAATAATTAAAGCAAAAAATTAAATCGATTTAAACACTAATGAAAGTGTGTTTGAAAAAAACTGTTTTTAAATAAAATTATTTTAGGTCATTTTATTAATTGTTTTGTAGTGCTCTACTTTTATTCTACAAAATTTAGAAAAATTTCCTTCATTAATTGATAATGTTGTAGTGTATTGGCAAGGGATTAATTTATCCAACGACAAGTTGATCCCAGAAAAGTTGCAATTCCATTCATGAAAAATAATGTCTTAAAACAATTATAATTTAGTAGAAAAAGGAAGCATTATAGAAGAACAATATATTATTTTCTAGTGCTACTACTATTTAACTTTTATAATAAAAACTTAAACCGCTTAGATGTGGTAGAGCTATTTATGAGTTGACCTCTAATGCTAAAACAAATGAAAATATTATAATAACTCATCTATTCAATTTATATTCCATTTTTACTTTGTTAATACAGTAAAATTTTCAAAAATGAACGAGATTTAAGAAATCGAAATTAATAATTTAGCATAAAAATGTTACAAGAAATTAAAAACATAATAATTTCTACAGTGTATTAGCATAACTATGCATCTTTTCCTATATGCAATGATTATTTAAAGTATTTCCATTTTCCATTTTCTTTCATTTCTCAGTTATTTATTAGCTGAAAGTTTTAATTATTTGTAAACGTTAAATGATATCCTGCTAAGTATTCGAGAGCACTTTTTTTTTGGGGGGGGGGCTAGTACTACTTACTCGTATTTCAGTAAACAGAATTTCCCATCCGTTAAAAATTTAATAATAAATCGAATAATTCGTTTAATAATCCTCTTAGATTGGTATTACATTTCGATAATATCATTCCTTTTAATATTCAAACTAGTTGATTATCAGAAAAAAACTGAGTAGGTGGGAGACTGAATTCACAGCTAAGCTCCTCTTGTAAATAAAGGAGCATTTTTGAGATAAGAATGTCGCCAAAAGGCGCAATAAGTTGCCAGGCAAAGGGTGCGTGGTCATTCGGACTGTAAAGTCGCTCTTCTGCAGAGTTTTAAAATAAGTGAGCGTTCCCAGGGGGGCGGGGAGGGGCTTGCGGCGCGGCGCGCGGAGATTGGATAGGGAGGTAATGGAAAACCCGGCGCACTCCATATCTGTCACTGCATTAATCCCGGCCGCGCGATCTTTCTGGCGAGCCGTTGGCGCTAATTGAGTGGAATACGCTAATTGACTGCGATTCCACATCGGGAGAATTAGGGGAAGAATTAAAAATAAACTCTCGCCTCCTAATGAAAGGAAGAAGCAAAGGAATGCCAAGGAATTTAAGCGGACGCGAAATTGCGTTAAGTTGGCGGGATAATTGCGTTAATTGCATTGGCCGCAAAATAAACATCTTTTGGCCGTTGCCAGAACGAGAATGAATGAAGGTTGCCTTCTTGCCGGGATTAGCGGTTAGCAGGAATTTCGCAGACGATAAACTGATTTCGGAAGCGTTTGCGAATTTGAAATAAGTTCTCTAATTTCAAGGCGGGCCAAAAATAAAGAAGTGTTTTAGTTCAATTATCTAATTCGCGTCGCTTCACAATTACCAATTGGACTGCTGGAGAGCGGGAATTATCATTGGGCGAAATTTAATTACGGCTTTTATGAGAAGCCATAGAGAGATTTTTCAGGAGGATCCGCTCTAACTACTTTCCGATGAGCCTTTCAGATGTGATTAGAGTAGTGCGCAATGCCGGCTGCGTAGCGAAAACGTCGGTAATAAACGCTAAGTAAATTGTCTCCCGGAAATCAGCCATTTTTTGTTAATTGATTTGAATGGCAACAATGACATCACATTTTAAGCGGAAAAATGTCTGATGTTAATTTAGTTGTATTTATATGCATTCATTTAATGCAATTGTATTTTTTAATTTTAAAATTGAACTTTCAGAGTTTTTGATTTAATCCTCATTTTTTTTGTTGTTTTTGTAATCAGAACTCAAGCTTTACTTCATTACAATTCTCTAAATTCCGAACTAAGCAATATTTTGCGTTTCTCTTATTTCGGCTTTTGCCATATAAGTGCTAAGATACTGAAATTCTCTCAGATGCTCTTGGTAAGATATGATTTTTATATATAACATCAGCTCCAAAGTTATTACGTTGCTTTTTTATTTTTCTTAAATGCTATAGAATTTGAAAATAGAAAACAATTTACAGTTTTTTGTAAGGACGGTTTACCTTTTTAATTAAGTAAGCAATCTTTTAATTAATCAATTCTAATTAAAATTTTTAGCTCAAAATTAATTTTTAAAAAATGTTTCACCTATATTATTTACATTCATTTGCAAAGATTCATACAATTGCGGTTAAAAAAATAAAGAAGTCATGCAGTTTATGAATTAAAGTGGATTGGAATTAGTGGCAAAAATAATTTTAAAATATTCTTGTCTCTCTTACGTAAACTTAAAAGATGTATTTAAATTCAATAATTCTGATGTGGTGGTACAAGGTTCTCATTAAATCAGCGGAACAGCGTAAAAATATTGCCCGTTGCCTAAACTTAAAGGAAATAATATCTTGTCAAAGATAGTATCATTTCAGAAGGCATTTTGAAAAATACTAGATAGGACTTTAAACTTGTTAGAACATCATGTTTAAGAACATCATTAAAGTACCCTACGCAGATAAGATATTTAAGTACTTCACTGAATACTCTACAAATCGTGTAAAATAGTACACCTTTTTAAATATCGCATGGCATATTACTTATTCTGTGAATGTAGCTACAATTAAAAAATAAAAGGCAATCGATTATTTATTACAATAATATGACACGCTTAAGAGAAGCCGTTCGTTATACAGCTGTTCGAAGGTCGTGATCTGGAGTTTATGAACGTTTCAAGAGCTGAAAAATTGGTTTTCTTTGACAGTTTTTATTTGGAAAAATTTCTGTACTTAAACATTGGCAGTAAAACCTTAGGAAGAATTAAAAAAAATGTTTCAACGATAGATACTTTTTACTTCCTCTTATACGAAGAATGCAAAGAGAAAATATTGTAACCGACAAAAAATTCTATCTTTAGATTTTGATGAATCTTCACATTTCGGACCTCCCTGAGTGGGCAGAAACAGTTTTTGAAATTATATCTGTCGGTTTGTCTGTGAGAACGATAGCTCAAATATACAATAAACTAGACTGATGAAATTTGGCATGTGGTGTTTACTCCAAAATTGCAGATCTTTACCAAATTTTGGTTCTTATCGGTCAATCGGACGAAGTCCAAAATGCAAACTGGATTTTTTATTCACTATACTAAGAGGCTAACAAAATGGACCGTATTGTGTAAGTATACGAGAAAGTCGAGGGGCGAGCACTCCCGCTGGTTTCGGGGAGCCAGCTCAGGTGTCGTCCCGTTATCTGACCGAGGCTAAAAATTACGAGGTTCGTCTCAAAATAGCCCTCGTGTTGCTCTGAAATGGACGTAAATATAACAAAACTAAAATAACCCCCCTGGTTTTGAAATGGAATGAAACAAGATATTAAATAACTCTTGAAGCATTGCTCATTTTTAAACTTTAACCCTTTCTAAGGCCGTGGGAATATACTTCCCACCAAATTCATCAATTTTTAAATGCATTTTTTAAGGTTGGCGTAATTTCTCGCCAAATTTCTCGATGAAACAAAAACCTGGATGTTCCAATTTCTTATCTCAAACCATAACTAAGTGTCTTGATTTGGTAATTAAATATTAATTAATAAAATTAATTAACAAAAAATAACGCCATCCAATAAGCTAAATGAATTTCTTTTCTTAAATGAATCTCAGTTCTCACGTTATTTTATTCTACCACTACAAGAAAAAAATGGCCTTATAAAGGGTTAAATTGCTTCTGTACAAAATAATCAAGCTAATCATGAAGTTTATTTTGTGATAAAATAACATAAATAACATTCTATGAATATGAAGTGAATGATTTTTTTTACTGTTCAGTTATAACTCTCATATTTCATTTTAAATCTTATTTTATGCTTTAAAAACTTAATTTTTCGAAAAGTGTATCAATAATTTCTGCAGGAACTGAAAAAGGAATTCATCAAAAATGTTTTAGTTCAACTTATGAGACTGCAATTATCTTTAAATTAAGGAAGTAAATTTACAGAAAGCAAGTTCAACACCGTTTTTTTTTGTTGTCAGAGATTTTTTTTGTTATTGAAAGTCTAAATATAGTAAATATTCAGACATAAATAACTGAAACATATTTTTTTCTCTATATTATACATTTAGTCATAATAAACTGATTTATCAGAAATTTTGAACAGACAGTTATTGAGAATTTTAATCTATTTCTCCTGTAACCAAGCTCCTGTGATTGCTCAAGGACTCCACCAAGACTGTGTTAATTGAAATGGAAGGCAAGTTTTATAGAATATTTTCAAGTAGAATTTTCATCTTCAATGTGAAGGTAATATTCAGTAAGTTCACATTAACTTAATTACTAAGTAAAGTGCGTGACACACTGATAAATAAAAGAGTAATTTTAAAGTACGAATTGTCAATTTTTCACATTTACTGTTCCTGCTGTTAAACTTCACTGCGGTGATGCTCCATATGAGGAGAACCTAGTTTTACAGAACATCTTCCGTGAACTTTCCTTCACCTTCATTGCAAATGTCTATAATACTACAATGATTTGGGAGAACATGCATTGCATATTCATCATGTAAACATTAACAATTTTTTTTTGCTAAAAATTTGTGAAAATTGACAAAAGAAAACATAAAAATAAAGTGAGAATTAAATAAGCAATGGAAACAATTCGTGCGATACCACAGCCAAATAACAAACATATTTGTTTGTAATTGCCATGTAACAATATGTTGTTTTAAATTGTGCTGTGACGTCACGTTCTTTTTCGTTCTATAAATTGCGCTATGGTTTCGAAATTAAAGTAGTGTGGCGCATTTGACGTATATCGCATGTCGATGAATTTGTTTTATTGGAGGAGTCTTGCATGGTTAAGTCTACTCTGCACGATTTTTTTTATATAAATATATATAAATAAGAGTAAGAAATAAGGAAAAAATGAAATAAAAAAAATTTAAATTATTGAATAAAAATTGTAATTATTTAATTAAAACTTCTTTATAAGAAATCTTTCTTACTTCAAGACAAAAATGTAGTGATGCAAATTTAATTCTCTGCGCATTGTAGGATTTAAAAAGATGTAAAGATTTTAATTCAATACAAAACAATATATTTTATATCAATTTCTATTACAAAAACATTGAAGTAGAACTGAATATAATATTAGCTAAATGACCCAGTTTGAAAGTCTAACAATTATTTTCTTCATATTAATTTTTTGGATTAAAATAATAATAAAAACACTTCTGAAGACTAGTGTACAAATTTCATACTACATGTTTGTTCTTTATTTGTATCTTAGTTCTACGTAAAATCAAACATGAAAACACGTACTCCAAAATAACACACATTTTCTTCATCTGGAACAGTGATCCAAAATATCCGGAAAAGGATTACTGAAATCAGAAACGAGTACAATATGTAATTTTTGTTTATGCTACTATTTAAATGATTTTATTAAAAATTTTAATATACTAATTTTAGATTTCAAAAGAACTGAATTTAGTTTATTACTGATTTTTTTTTCATTCGAAAACTCAGTTCTGGAATTTGATAATAAAATGTTTAAAAATTTCCTTCATAGATGGCGCAGTATGTGGTACTTTAAAGTTTGTGTAATCAGGAAGAGGAGAAGTTTCAATCTTAGAGAAAAATACTTTTGTAATACTTAGAATTTTCTTAAGATTGGTGCATTATTTCAGTGTTTCCACTGCAAAATGGCAAGTGAAATTTGATTATTTGCATGTAATTTTCAGGTTTATGGCATCGACAGATTTTCTTTTCTTACAACAGGTACACACTAAAGTCCGTTTAATTAAAAACTAAAATGTAAACAAAATTTTTGTCAGTGGTGCTACAGTCATGTAAGCTGTAAATTATAACACTCTTTCACTGCTTAGAGGTATTTAAATTCTTTAAGAAGTTATGACATTGGTAAATCTCAGTATCGTGATAGTGAAAATATTTGTGCTTGCTTTTCGCTGATTTTAAGTTCTGTTCTAGTCAGGATTCTCTCTATTATACTTTTATACTGTTGAATTAAAAAAAAGATTCAATTTAACAGACAAATAAAAAATATGTAGCATCTCAAAGAAAAAAATTGAAAACCCACCACTCATTTAAAAAATCTGCATAAAATTAAAATTATAGGAATGTGATTTAAAAACTCAGTGTAAATCTGTTGGGACAATAATAAAATGTGAATTTTTAAACATTAAAAATAAACTTGAGATTTTCACAACACTGAATACCATTTTTCTCATTTTCAAAAAAATAAATAAATACCTTTCTTATTTTGGGAGAATCAAAAGGCAGTTTAAGAAACAACATTCTCTTTTTATAGCACCTAAAATTTGGAAGATTGTACATCAAAATATATTCTTTTGACATTTGATTTGACTTTCTCTTTGATATCCAAAATATCGAACTATTATAACATTTCAGGTATTCTTAGCCTTTCTTACTTAATTTTCATACAAAAAGGATGAATGCTAATTAATGAATGAATGAATGATAATTAATTTGTTAAACAATAAAATAGTCTATTTTGCAATAAACAGAGGATTAATTTAGGTTTATTATTAAACTCTGCTTTTTGATGCAACACGAGGGCTATTTTGGGACGGATCCCGTATGACGGTCAGATGACGAGGACGTCGACTTAACCGGTATTTCACATCTTAACCCATTAATGGCCAAGTCGTATTTTTTTATAATATTTTGTATACAAACATTACACGTCGTGAAATCATCTGGAAAAATACTAAAAAAAAATTCTGCCTGGAAATTTTTTGTTTTAGTGAATTCCCAAGTCTTGCGTCCTTATTTAGACAAGGTCCTAAAAATGCGGAAAAACCCATCAAAATGTAAAATTATGTGAAATTTTAAAATGAAAACATATTCTTACAAGTGTATTTACTGATATATTTGTTAAATGCGATAAATTAATTTGTAAATAACTGAACGATCTTGCCCTTTTCTTCTTCACATTGCAAAAAACTACTTTTCAAGTCTTACTTGAAAATAAAAGGGACCATCAACCGAATGCTTGATATGTGCTGCTATCGATTGAATATAAAATAAAAGAATACTTAAAAATACTTTTTATGAAATTTATGTTGAAAAAATAATTCCTGTGTGTTTAGGATGCATTTTTAGACGCGTCCCTAAAGAGAGAGCTAGGTGTTAATGGATTATAATTTTCTCACCATTCCAACCGAAGGCCGTTTGACCTCGAGGGATTTAACATGTGCATGAAAATTTGTATAATGCCGATTTTTGGTCGCTTTTCCCTCTCTACAGTCGAGATTCTGCAACCAGGCCACCATCGCATTCGAGAACACTTAAGAGACTCTTTCTAACTATTCTCGAAAACTAATAAAATCTTAATGAAGGATTACTAGACGTTACGATAAACGAATAATCACCAGCTTTTATACAAAAGTTTGAGAAGAATAATGCACCGAAGAAACTTACACATCCTTTGTTATCTATGTTCAAGAGAACATTTAAGGAGAAAACGCAGAATTTGGACCTGCTCCTAGATTTGAAAGGTATCATAACTTCAATTCTATTAAATATTTGGACCGTAAAATAGGTAAATTATGTTACAACGACGTAAATAGGGTGTATGATATCATTTTTAGAAGAAATCACTAGTCAGAGAATAAGTGTTTAAATTCATGTATCATCAGTTAATTATTTTAACAGATGACCAAAAGCTCTCACACTGTGCTAAATTAATTAGGAAGATATGTTATTACATACTCAGATAGGAAACTTTTTAGGCGCAATTTACTATAATCATTTTATGAAAATAGTGTAAAATTAAGGTTATGGGCATTTTCTTTGTTGCTGTCCAAAGGTTGCCTAGATTGGATCACAAACGGTTGCCTAAATGGGACCATTTAAATTAATGGGTTATTATCTTAATCCACATTAATAGTTCAGAAGCCAGTTTATCAACGGTAGTAGTCATCATAAATTGGAATTGGAACCAGTCAAAGCAAAAAAAAAAAAAAGACACCAAAACCATCAAATGTTGGATCGAAAAGTATAACAACTTAGGATACGCATCATTTATATCGTTTGTGAAGAACAAAAGATGAAAGAGGAAGTGATACAGTGCATAAAATGTCATACTTGGGTTCATGCATTGTTTGATGGTGTGAATTTCAGAATAAAGAAATATTTTTGATTTAATTGTGCTTAAAGAAATTGATAGTCCAATCTAGGCAGCCGGTTTCCTTCACTGGACGGATGGAACATTTTTTAAGCTAATCATCAGTAAATAATTTAGTTCTAATATTTTGTGATAAGTGAAATAACAACCATTTTAATAAATTGATTAATAATCGCTTAAATTGCACTCAATGATAATGCATTACTAACACTTCACTACCTTTTCAGCCTTTAGGAGCACACATTTCTTCAAAAGCAGCGAAAAGTAGCAAGATATTGGTTTTTTCAAGGGAATGTAATAAGAGCAAATGATCATAAAATGATAAAATATAAGCAAATTATTAATCTTTTACTAATAAGATATAAATAAGAAAAGCATAATGTATGATATTTCTTTTATTATTGGTTATATATAGAATTATAAGTAAGCATAATCAGTGGAAACATGTTTTTCTGAAACAGAACAAAAGTTTATAATTAATAACACTTTAAAAACCTGTAACAAACACCTTAAAAAGGCATATTTGCTTTTAATTTATTCAACTTTAACTAATAAGACACAAATATGTATAGCGAAAAGTATGATATTTCTTTTATTATTGGCAATGTAATGGGTAGAAACATGCTTTTCTACAGCAGAGGAAAAACTCATAATTATTTGAAAAATGGGGTAATTTATAAAACACTTCATTTGTAGCAAACGCCTTAAAAACGACATTTTTGCATTTAATTCAAATAAGTATAAAAGTGCCTTCCTGCTAGTTAAAGTAAAGCGAGTTAAAACGATACATTATTTTTAACTGCGTAGCCGTCAGGAGTTCTGCTTTCACAACTTTTTCAAATTGTTACTCTAAATTCTTTTTTTCCTCTTTCTCCTTCGGAGAGAATTATTTTTCGAAATAAGTTCGTTAAATAAAAGTGCTTTTTAAAAATAATAGCAAAAGCAAGAAAAAAGAAGGGAAAGGTATAAAACCCCGGTTTGCCTCTTTTTCTTAATCAAGGCGACAATGAAACTTGTTAAGAAGAGAGAGAAGTGCGAATAATCTCTGGAATAATATCTCTTCACGGATATGCTTTTTTAACTTTTTGCTTTTGGCAACAGCAGAGAGCCACTTAGTAAACAGCGCCGCAGCCGGGGAAACGCTGCAATTAATTAGCGAGCGAAAAAGCGGAGCAGCGTTGTCTCGCATTAGCTCTCAAATTTAAGCCCTAATGTAAGAATTAATAACCCAGATTAAAGATATCACTTAACAATGATTATCCGGGCGAAGACTAATTTGGTAACGCTTCACGCTCGAGCAATGTACTGAAAATAAGGAAAAGTCTCATTAAAACGACTTTGCCACAAGAGGGCGCTATTAGCAGTCCGCTATTTACTTTAACTTCCACTTTAAAATTGCTTTCTCTCGATATACTTACTTACTTTTTTTATTCTTTTAGTTCTCTGTTTCTTTTCTTTTAGAATCTCCTCGCGCTGGCACCCGCCGCCATATTTTTTAAGCACCTCCCGACTTCTTTAAGAAAAACAAGTTGTCGCCGTGGATGAAAAACTCCGCTATAAAAGCGACGATGAGTGCTGTTTTGATATTAAATAACTGTCCAAATTACTTTTACGCCAGGAAGTTTTCCTTACCGTTTCTGATTAGTTTTTTTCCCAACCTTCTTCTTTCTCTTCTTCTTTTTTGAATTTTTTTTTAATCCGAGAGAGAGTTTTCGCGAAATTAGAATGTAATGGAGACTTTCCATCAAATTTTTTTGGGCAAAAGAATTCCCCCTCGCCCAAACTGTAGTCATTAAAAAAACCCCCGGAATTAATTGAGGTGCCATACCTCGTCTATTAATGGTACTAGAAAACCCCCTTCAGAAAATCTAGCGTTGAAAGAGACCTTTTTACAGCGACAACTTTCCATTAGCTGAAGGTATCAAAAAAATATCTTCCTGTTAGGGAGCGGAAAACGCAAATAATTTTTTTTTGCTACTTTCTCTCCTTTCAAACTTAACCGGTCTTTAATTTTTTTATTTACTTCTATTCACCGTTTTTTTCTTCCTCTTCTTTTAGGAAGCAAATATTTTTCTGAGCCGGTGCTATCCAGTTAACGGCGTAATTTGAAAGCGGCCGACTAATTTAAGTTTCGCATTTGATTAAATACGTTGGCGGCTTTATGCATAAGCTTTTCTCGATTTTTTTGATAATCACCTTTATTAGTAATAAGTTCCCAGTTCTCGAAGGCGGATGCGTTTTGCAATTAGTCGCGGATTGCAATGAAGGAAATGTGATTGGAGAAAACATTATCCGTAATGAAGTAGAAATGTTAAGTGCGCATCGGTGAACTGTCATTCACATATCACTACGCATTTTTATTGGAT
>BGPR01000641.1:325793-375519 GCA_013235015.1 Araneus ventricosus | reverse complement strand
GATTTGGTGATGTCACAAGAATTTATAATTAGTTTTAGACTTGTGTTTCGCCTTTTTAAATTTTTCTTTTAAGTTTTTCTATTTTATTATATTGCTTTGTTACATATTGTATGATGCAGTACTGATTTTATGTAATGTTTAAATTTGTCTTTGTAATTGCATTTATAAATCCAAATTTTCCACCTTTCCTATTAGTGCTTCTTATCCTCCAGGTAGGTTTAGTAGCAGTGAGCACATAAATAAATAAGAAAAGAGGTAAAGAAGAAAAGTTTGAGAAAAGGAGAGAAATTTACCTCGGTGAGATTTATTTTAAGAGCAAGTTTACGACAGTTGTTCACTATCGCTGTCAATATAATTATATACTTACTTTTTCTGTATTGTACATATGCATTCTGTACATATGCATCTGATTTTACCATTTTCGTTGGAGTAAGTTTTTAATTATAAATTTAAAATGTAGTTACGTTGTTATGAAGTAGACTATCACCAGTCAGTCGAGTAAAAAACCTTTTCAGAGAGAATGACCCTTAGGCCAAAGGATAGACAACCAACCGGCAATGTGTTACTACAAGGTTAAATTTATGGAAAAAAATCAAGCTGAAAAATCTGTCTTCCGAAACTAGAATAATGAAATTTTGCTTTAAGCTTCAATTGCAGCTGAGATAACCGAATAGGAAAGTAATTAAAGAAATTAACTTCACATGACAAATGACCCGATATTTCTGTGAATACCCCTGGAAATAAATGTTACAAAAAAGATCTCCTCAAAAAATAAAGTGCCCGACACTTAAGTCTTCAGCGAGCTTTAAAAAAAAGTAAAAAGAAGTTAAGAATTTTAATCAGCCTCTTAAAAAACATTTGAGCCGAAAACTTTCCGTCGCAAATGACATCCCTTGCCTGAACGATTATCGCCGAGTAATTTGCAGATTTTCCGAGTCGGTATCTTTACGGATATTTCCGAAAACATTATAACTTCGCCTTCAAGTGGAAGGAGAAATTTTATTTCTTATATTATTCAAAAGGAAAAGTTTCTTTAAATAAGGGAGAGAGAAGAGAAAACGCTTTAACACACCCACTTACACATTTTTTTGACAAAAAATTTGCAGCAAAAAACTTGATTGGGTGCATCTTATTTCCGAATTAGATTGCCTCATGTCCCGTAGCAAGTAAGTAGTAGGGGGAGGCGACATCATCAGAGGAAACACTGTCGCCCTCTAGCGAGACATTCTAAAAGTCCATTTAGCTCCAAATCCAGTATCTGCTTTTGTAATCAGGTCCTAATGCCCTTCCATTTCGTGAAAATACTCTCTCGAATGGAGTATATATCTGTAGGCGCTTACTGGCTGCTGTCGCCTCGACGTTTAAGCGGATGGGATTTTTTGCGTTTATTTTTTTAGCGCTTCCACCCCCGCCCCCCGTCATCCGAGGCGACTTGATCCCTCTTCTAATCGGCGGGGGGCCTTTTCTCTAATCGGCGAAAATGGAAGAGAACTTGATCTTCCCTCGTCCGCAAAACAAGTACGAAACTTACAAAACTTGGACACAAATCACTTTTTTTTCTTACTTAACTTCCGTCCTTCTTCTTTTAAAAAGATAAAAAAAATAAGTAAAACGAAAACTGAAAAAAAGTGATAGGCGAGATTGGAAAAGAAAGTCAAGAGAAAGAAAAATAAAAGTAAGCGAAAAAAAGCTAAGCAGTAGTAAAAGGTGGAAAAATAATCTATAAAGCTATTGAATGAGGTGGCGATAATGACAAAAACTAGAACAAAACAAGAAGACAAACTCCAATCCGCTAAATCAGGAAAATTAGGATCAATAGGAAATTGAAAAATTTTCTCCTCTCTTCAATGGGCATCCTGTAACAGTTTTTAATTGCTTTTTTATCCCAAATTTTTTTTCAGAACCCCGGGATCTTTCTTGTTTTTATTAAAAACGTGTAATTAGAGGATAATCTCTAGTTTTCTCCTCCGATTATTTTTAGGACTTTTTTTCTCCTTCTCATCCTGTGTGTTGTCACTCTTTGTAAGAGCTTTAACTCATCACCTATAACAGAAATTAATTTCTTTCCGCTGGAAAACTGGCGCAAGCAGATTTTTTAACTTAATTACTAAGAAAACTGCGTTTTTTCTTCTCTTCCTGTTTTGCTCGCGGGAAAAAAAACGTTTCTCTTCTATCTTTTCTCTTTCACAAAGGATAAATTTGTTTTGCGTTGGCTTTTTTTCTTTCCTTTTATATTTTCTTCTTTCGCATCTCCTAAGCGAATCTAAGAAATTATTACGTTATTCAAGTATATGTTCATTGAGTAGTTCACCGAGACTAATTAAAGTAATTATCTATGATGTCTTTAATTGAAATCGCCTTTTCTTTTGATTCGTGTTTTGCCCGCTTTTATAGTTTTTTTGGAGCTGTCACTATCAAAGGAAATTTTTTTAATTCTAATTTTGAGTTTTTTTATTCATATTTTGTTTTTTGAATGAAATTATAAACTCTCCTCAATCGCAACAGATTAACAAAAAGATTGCAATTTTTTTTCAAAAAATTCCTTTATTTTTTTCAATTCATGAGCATAAGACGATTAGTTTTTGCGTGACAATAGCGCATTTTTCAATAACGGAATTAAATATTTATTAACTAAATGAAAAAAGATAAAAATTAATTACTGATGTTATGGTAAGAGTTTAAAAAAAATACTTAAGCGATATTACCGCCTCGACAATCGATTTACGATGTAAATGCCGGACGGCTGATGGGAAATTCTAGTTTATTACAAAGAGAGCCGCCGTCTTGCACTGCGCTTGGCAAGTTGGGACACGGCTTATTGGAGAAAGGCATCGTTCTTTGCAAAATACTAGACTTTCAACTAGCTTGTGGCATAGATATACAGGGTATTTACAAAAGAATGCACCAACCTTGAACCCAATTTTGAAGGTTCGAAGCAGTGGCGAATCCGGGGGGTTGCTATGGGGGATGGAGCCTTCCCCTAGATCTGAACCAGAATTCTGGATTTTTCAAAAATCACTATACTTGTTTGTTCTCAATCTCCTTTAAAAATAATAAATAAAACGTGGTAACATTGCTTTCTGGCTTGACAGACTCGAAAATTATCCTGATTTTGTACTCATTCCACTCGTACTTATAGCGGTAATGCTGTCGAAAACATTTTTTGACTAATTATTTCATTGTGTTTTTTATCAAATTATCGAAAGTATTGTAGTGTCCTTTGTGATTCTTATTGTCACGTGAGTCAAGTTAAAGTGTTTTGCCTTACATAAGTCATGAGGTCACGACGATTTAAAATTTTTATGAACTCGGCTCCTCCCAGACCAAAATTCTGGATTCGCCAGTGGTTTGAAGGGCTATACATCGACAACAAAACAAGTAAGCGCACCATTCTACAAATAGTAGTGAATGAGAAGTTCATAAATTCTTTATTTGGCACTTTTTCCGCCAGTAACGGCGAATATTGACGAACTGAAAACACGAATAACTGCAGTCATCCAAACTGTAACAGCGAACATGCTACTTAAAATATGGGATGAGTGCTCCTATCGGTAGGATATCATTTGTGTTTCTGGTGGTAGTCACATTGAACATTTACAGTTTTACAAACTTTAAAAGGTTATTTTTTTATTTAATTTGTCCAATAATATTGCAACTTCTTTTGTTTTGTAATTGTAGCCCTTCAAAGTTGGGGTATTCTTTTATAAACACCCTATTTGACTAATTATCTTCCAGTTTCGTCAATATTTGATGTACTTACGTCATTATTTGAAAGTAACAGGGAAGCTCTTTGAAGAAGGGAATAATCGAAATGGATTCTGTGCAAACGCAATTCTTTTAGGAGAAAGTATTTAATTACCAAAGAATTCGATTTCGGGAATTTGATAGATCTCCACGTATTAGACTTTCCTAATTCCGAAAAATTAATTCTCGAATCATGCCTGTCTGTCGGTGGTAACTGAGAAACGGAGCTAGCTAGACGAATAAAGTTTGGGATGCTGTTTTTACACCGCAATTGCAGATTTGTATCAAATCCCGAACGAACGCCGACAAAGAAGCTTCAATGTTTAAGAAGCTAGCAATGTTTCAGATATCACAAACATTTATTTACAACATCTAGCCAACTTATAATCACGAACACAAAACGCAGAGAACACAGAAAAAGCCTTCTCTAAAGAATGCTCTAATAAAGCTGGACGACTACACTTTCAATACTCAATCAAGCCTTATCAATAAGTATCTCTTGAAACATTATAAATTTTGAAGAAGGAAAGTTATAAAGAACACTTATTCGTTGCTGTTATATTGAACGTACGCTGTCATTTTCCGATAATTTTGATCTGTAAGGCATTTTTTTCTAAATGCTAAACTTTGCTGCTAAAATATATGCCCTGAGTAGGCAAGCTACAGTGGGCAGGGTTATATGTATTAAATATTTGAATAGATATTTATTAATTCCTTAACTCTTTACACTGTGGAAGAAATCCTTTAAAAATCCAATAAAATGCTGTAAAGCTAGAGATATTAGCAATAAGCTCTTCATTGACAGAAAATGATATTCCTATGTTAATGAAATATGTTTAGAAAATAATTTATTGGAATTAAGAAGCCATATACTTGAAAACATCATCAATCATAAAAAACTATGTGACGTTCACTTTGAGTTAGCCCTTTGAATGTAATTATCATCTAGCATCTAACTGCACGTAAAAAATGTAAGTTCTTGAAAGAAAACCGCTTCTAACAGGGCATAGGTTCCTGTTACGAACAGCAATAGAGGCTCAGAGTCTATCAAGATATTAATAAGGGACTGGGGTATTCTGCTCTACTCCTCCAGAGAAGCTCTTTCCAGTTCTCAAGCGATTTTCGAAAACGATAAGAGACCAGTAACTCGTATACCTAGCTTGTTACCAATATTTTCTATGGGATTCGTGTCCGCATAATATGCTGGTCAAACCATTCAAATGATTCTTCGTCGTTAAGGAAGTCGTCCACTATCCGAGCTGGACGTCCATTAAAATGAGTTCATCTCCGGTTGTTTCAGCGTAAATGACTACAAAAAGTCTAAGAATTCCATCCTTGTATCCCTGAGCCTTCGGAAATTCATTTCTAATGATGTGTAAGTCTGTAACCCACCAGTAGAGATACTGGCCAAAATAACACTCATTCGTCTTCAACTATGGCACTTTCTTGTAGGAATGTTTGACTGTTCCATGTTTCGTCTAGATGAAAATAAGCATATCATAATGATGAATTCTGAATTTGTAAGCGTATTTAAGTTAACATATCATTTTGCTCTAACTATGCAGTGATTAAAGAAAACTAGTCGTTAATTTAGATAATAAGCAGAGGAAAACGGCTTTTACATAAAAGCATTTCTTTATAAAAAAATAATGTTAACTCTATAAAAAATGAATAGAAATTTTTTCGAAATCTAATTCACACGCTGTAAGATATTGCAGCTGCAATTCATTAGTAGCATCGGGGCAGTCTAATTTCGTGGTTTGCCCATTTGAAATTTAGGATTTAATCCTATATTTGAATGTAGCAAGCTGGAGGAATGCGCTTGGATCGCTCTACGATTCACGCCAGGCAGTAAATCATGGCGGTCGCTACATGCGGCCATTCTGCGAGGTCCGCACATTAATTATTGTCCGAAACTGTCCATTCCCGAAACGTGTAATCTGGGATAAATTAATAAATACTGTTTTATGGCAAGGAATTTAATCGAATTGGATGGTTTAATCTCCACGCACGCGGCTTGATTTAATTTCAGCGGTAGAAATTTGATAGGCTATATATAAACCTGATTGACGTCAATGTATATTTGAGCGATGCGAATTATAATTATTTCGTAATAAATAATGAATATGAGTTCTTAATATATATATATTTGTTGATGTTATGCACTTTTGTTTGGTGCAGTGTGGTAAAATTCATGGCTCTTGCGTTATACTAAATCAAACCAAATTTATGTTATGCAATCGTTTTTAAAAAAATAGAGGTTTTTGAATTTGTTTATTTCTATAACTTTTTAATTTATAGTAAGAGATTCCAGTAGCTACAGAAAAAAATGCAAGAAGAAAAACACCAAATTACTGTTTATTTAAAGATTTTGCTGCTGGCAAATGTTTTTCGATAGCAAGACAAAGGAAATCAAACAAGAACGAACAAAAAGCGAATAAAATTTAAGCGGATGCATTAAATTCACGTGACGTCGGCGTCATATGTCAAATGTCGTCTGACGCATGTAATGCATAACATACTGGGCTTCGACGTCACGTTCTTTTTCTTCCTGAAAAAAGTGAAATGTTATTAAATACGCACGGCTCAGTTGGTGTTTATTTAATCTTTTTGAAAAGGTGCTAACGGTGCCTTTTCGCTCTTGTGTATCATATAGCATTACTTGAATAATTTTTTAATATTTCTATTAAATTTATAAAATATCTCTATGGATTTTCTTTAAGAATTAAGATAAGAAAACCATCCTAAGTAACTTATTGATTAGTGAGATTTTTTCTTAATTAAAACAATTTTGGAATTTAGTTTTTCCTTACTTCAAAAGAAATAATGCAATTGATTTTCATCCAATCTAGTTATTTCTGTTAAAAATTAAATTTTCCTAATTCGTTTGTCAAAATTTTTAAATGAAACTAGATGAATTTAACTGCACTTAACATTTTCCTTAATGATCTATATTTCTATCGAGCTTGGAGAAAATATTCAAATTTTAAAATTGTTTTATTCAGACAAGTGAAAGTTAACTTTGCTTAACATATTTTAGTTAGTTATACTTGGAATGTATATACACATTATATTAATATGCGTTTCCTAATAAATAGAAAGGGCCACAGTAGCTTGGTGGCAGAGCTTCGGTTACTGGACTGGAGGGTCTTGGGTCTGAGACCGGTTCCACAGAAGATCTATCGTTTATGTGGGTATGAAGCGCTCTAAGTTTGTCGGAGTCAAACGTACTGTCGCTGGTGCGGTGTGGAATTTCGATGAGGGGGTGTCGCCCTTGCCATTTGACTGCGGTTCAGAGTTACACTTCCGTCTCATAATAGCCCTCGTGTTGAATTAAGTAAACCTACTATACACAGATTATTAAATAATATTGGCTTATATCTAATGACAGTTTAACACTCTAAACGTTTCACACGTATTTTTTCGTTTCTTATATTGAGTTCAAAAGCAGATAAATCATGTTTATATGCATATTTTCTTAATCTATCATGGATAAAATATTTTTAAGAGTTCAGAGACTTGGTTAAACGCAATAAAGGTCCAATTATTCACTTTAAAAGCAAATTTTTAAGACTTTAAGGATAGTAGATCAAAATAACTAACCTCTCAGACGGTTAAAAATAAATTTCTTATTGAGGCTTGAAGAATTCTTTTGCTCATCTGTCTTTAAAAGTAGGTAAAAAAAAGAAATAATCCAAAAAATTGTTACTTTAACAGAAAAGTTAATCGCTAATCTAATTGGCGTTTAAAAGATGTAGGGATTTAAACAACATTTTTTGTTCTGTAACCAAGATTCTTTAAAAAGAAAGTTTGAGTATATTAAAATTTTTCTTTAAAATTGTCAAAATAACTAGCTTATTAAAGGAAAATAGATATCCATATAATAATTAATTATAATCTTTTCTAATGATGGAAAATATTTTCGTGGTTTCAGAATGTTTTTTTCTGCTACAATGGCTAACAAATAACGTGATAAGAAAATGATAGAATAATTTTAATTGAATATTTTTTGCATTTTTAAATCTATTCATAATCATTTCTAAAATTTAGCATATAACATTGCTGTAATTTTAAAAATTAACTGTGATGGAATCGTAACTGTGTAACAATCGTAATCATCGATCAAACGAAAATTTTGCCCCAAAAGTTTTTACAAATTTACTTAACATTCTCTAAAACGGGAATAAACAATCTGTTTGGAATTGCAGATCTCATTAAAGATTCATTGATAGCTACTTTAGATTTTACTGATCAATTATAACAACATATAGCTTCTTATAGAATTAGTTGAATACTAATTTTGAAACTAACTGTTATTTGAAAAACAAATAAATATTTTTATATTCATTACTTGCTTAACTCAGTTTTGCATTTGGGAGTCAGCTGCAAGCTATGAATTTTGAGATATGACTATTTAAGCAAAATATAGCAGGAGAAATTCTAATGTTGTTTGATCCGAAAAATATTTATAACATTATAAATATTTCGTAATACAATGATGTGTGCATTTTGCATAACAAACTACACACAATTAGATTTACCTTGCAATAGCAGTTACAAAATCCATAAAATGGTATATTTCCAATAACTTTGTCCTGTTTTCTCTAAACTAGAAAACTGAAGTTTTATAATAAACAACTAAGTTATTAAGCAAAATTTCTACATTAACTACACTGCAGAAAGTCTTAGAAGTGAAACGCATAAATGACTCACGGATATCCTGCTTGGAACTTTAGTGTAGGTCCCTTTTAGAAACCGAATCATAGAAACCTTTAAAGTTGCTCATAAAAAAAGATGATGGACTTTTTAGAGGGGTCTAAAGTCGCTTTAGAAATGGTACAGTCTATAATAATAGCCATGCCAGTGCAAGATAATTGTGGATTTTCATATTAATTCTGAGACGTTCAACAGATTTATCAAATATCAATCTTTTTTAACAAGTTTGACAGAGAGATCTTATAGTTTAAGACCTTTCAGACTTTCTACTTGTTAATATAGTATTTTACTTCCTTACTTGGTAATTATTATTCTAATATTTTTTGCAATTACTTTAGTTAATATCACTAAATGATTTAATCTGTTTCCAAAAATTGATAAATAAGCACCTCTTTCCATGATTTTATTTTTTTTGGGGGGGGACGCCCCCCACTGTATTTTCAAGATTTTTCAGTTCATATTCTTCAAATCTCAGGGTATGAAAACCGAAATGTTAAAGGGAAAATATAAATTAATGTCAATAGTTTCCAAATCCCACAATAGAACAGTAATTCTAGATAATTCATATAAATAATTTTAAATAATCATTTTTTATTGAACACTGCGTTTAAGTGTTAACTTATATAGAAGACTTAAAAAAGTATGGAGAAAATTGGAATAATTTTTCTTTCAGTTTTTAATAAATAATTGATTATTAATCGGGTTTGATTTAGGAACTATTTTAACTGTATAGGTGATTTAAAATGCTTTATAAATAGATAAACAGTGAGTGATTTTGTAGTGAAGTCAGTGCAGTCAGACTAAAATGAGTCTTGCAAAAGAATCATAAACATATTGTAATGAAGAATCAAAAAACATCATTTTTGAAAGATCATTGTATGACTAACATGATTTTTTGGCAAAGCTCTAATTTCATATAACAGTGTGTCCATAGATTAATTCCTGGACTTAAAAAAATCCATAAAAAATAGATTAAAAGTATGTGGGAACGATTAATGTCTTTATACTGCGCATTTCATGTGACAGTATGAAGTCTTTTGCTGGGCTGTGATGTCACATTCTTTTTTTCTACTGCAAAATGCCCAATGGATTCTAAAATTAAATTGGCAGGTGCATTTGACGTGTATTACGTGAACATGAATTTACACCATTTTCTTGTAGCAATTATAACAAATCATACTATAGAAATATATCAAACAATTTTATTCCACTATAACTAATATTGGATACTGATAATGTTCGTACAGACATTGACACTGACATTTACATACACAAAACTCGAACATGAACATATGGTTCCATTTAATAAATAAATATTTACTTTTGATAAAACAATAGCTAGAGAACTGTTACAGGTGGACTGTTGGTAACTTGTAAAGTTCAGCGAGATTTTAGTCAGTAAGATTCAAATCCACAGGTCGCCACAGTCTGAATAATTAGGACTGTCCATGTTGAAGTGTGCCTAATACTTTTCATCTTAGAAGCTATTTTTTACACAATCTTTTAGGTGCTGCATACAACCCAGTGAAAAGTTTTTTCGTATCATTTGTTTCATATTTTGTTGACAACTCCTTATTCAGTGATTAATATATGGGCACCCCTATTTGAAGAACAATAAGATAAACGGAGAGATTTATTTTGCTTATGCAATGAAATTCAATAATCCAATATGTCTGTTTAGAAGGTTTGAGAATATGCTCGAAATCAGTGCAACACCGTTCTCTTTTTTCTTTCTCACACATCCTTCAGATCGCTACAGAAACATATGAATTAATGTCCTATCTCGTCAAGAAATCTCATCAACTGATATTTGAAACTGAAAACAGATTAGATCTACTTATAGAATTTATTACCCGACCTGCCTGGAGCGAAAATGAAACAGAGGGAAGAATGATTTAGAAAATCATAAAGAGGAGGAGGAGGGCGGGAAAAAAAGGGGGATAGCTGAGAGAACACTCTGCTGGCAAAGCGAAGAGTCACGTTACTTGAAAGAGAATAAATGAAAAGTCTGCCTTCCATTTTCCATTTGTGTTGCCACTACTTTGCGAAAGAAAAGGAGGCTGATTGATAATGTGTTGGCAAAACCCGGTAAGCGATCGGAGGAGGAAGAGATGGAAAAAGAGAGCGAGCAACAAATCATAAAAAGAGTCTCGGGGAAAAGCCGCAAATGCATTTGCAACTGCAGAGGCTCTCGCCAATTATGTTGTTAGGCGACCGCCTACTAAGGAGGTTAGGCCTAAAAGCCACTCTCTCTGACTTATGTTTATGACTGTAAACATTAAACGTGTTTAGTTGCGGCCCTAAAGGAATTATCGCACTGCTCCTCACTAATTCAATACCTCCATTAGCGCAGAAGCGACGGACTAAGTACATATATTAATAACCGGCAGCGCCATCGCCTGCCTGGCTTCAGCGTGTCTCGGTAATCAGATTGCAAGCATCCACCAATATGTCATATTCTCGGTGCGGGCCTCAGATCAAATATTAATGCCCGCCAGGGTTTCTGCCTTGCCGCTGTTTCATTATTTAGCACCTCGCGGTCCGTTTGAAGTGCAGCCTCTAAACGCCCGCTCGCTTTAATGCCATTAAGAAAACAGGGAGCCGGCAGGGGGCGCTGCGGGATGTTTTAAAAAGTTATCCGCTGGGATAATTCGCTGCTGCGAGGTTTTTCGCCCTTTCTTCCAATACTACTACTAGATAGAAATAAGAAGGAGGAATTCGTATTTACTTCATTTTTTTTTACTGACTGCTTTTTTTTCTTTTTAATAATTTCTTTCTTTCGATTTTTAAGATGACGTTCACGCTGCTGACGGGATGGGAAAGATGTTTAGATGAAGTTTTATTGCGAAGATTTGTTTTTGTGCGTGAGGTGTTTCGATGATGGAGCACTTAGGTGACTTGATGAAGGATTCATTGGAGGTGTTCTCAGGGAACGAACGGTGCTATTAATAAGAGAAAAGAACTGCTTGAAGACTTGTAAATAGGTGCCTCCACGAGAGTTGGCGGTGGTTTGATTTGATTTCCGTTCTTTGGAACAAAATTTATCGGACTTTTGTTAATGTAATTCGGTTCGAGGAAAATTAATGCAGTCTTTCTTTTTTTCCCTCTCTTCCTTCTTAACGTTTTTTTCATTAATAAAAATGCCTTTCCTTTGAAGTTTCCTTTCTTTAAAGAACAAGGGGGAAATATTATTTTAAAAAATATAGAAATTCTAGAAAGAATACAAGAGCAGTGTTCTCAATATTTATATATTTTTTATATCTTTTGAATTTACAAGAGATATAATTATAATTTATAATTTCATCATTATTCATTCAATTTTTGTCTAGAGTTTGGCTTATATGTGTAATAAAAGAATAGGACTCAATAAAAATGTATACTCACTGTCCATTTGATAAAATATAATCAGATTTGGTAAAAAAAATTTGTGTCTTTTTACATACTTGATTTCATGTCAAAATCAGATTAAATTTCATAAAAATATCCATAGGTTTAACATAATTACAGAAAAGACAAAATATTCAAATTCAAAATACAAAAAATGACTGTTTATGAAGATTAATTAAATTTTAAACCTAGAGGAATTAGAAGGGCTTTGCCAGTGACGATAATATACCACGGGTAATGCAAAAAGAACAGAATAGAAGAAATATTTGCAGATTTTACTATAACTTCCAATTTACCTTGTAAAATTAAAGTTTTTCACGTTACATAGATATTATAGCTATAGAGTTTTTATATTGAGCCCTGAAATCAAGCAGTGAAGAAGTAAAACAAGAAAAATTAGGAATAACTCACTGAAAAGACGAAATTCATATAATTGACGCTATCGCAATTGACGTTGGATAGCTGATGTATAACTTTAAACTCTTTCAATATAACTTAAGCCGGATAATCGATGCTTGGATTAAATAATGTCAAATGCATTAAATCAAGCAATCAATGCTCTAAGCGTACACTATCGATTCGGATAATTATCACTTCATTCCCTCAAGGTCTACGGTACCTATCTCCACAACAAAAAAGTCGAACTATAAGATTTGGAATATTGGACTTGATTCATGCTCGTGTAATAGTGGTCAAATTCTTTGTGCCAATTTTATTTTAGAATCATTGCGCATTTTGCAGAAGGGGAAAATCGACACGTCGTTGCACTAAGTGAAACAAGCTAGATTAAATGATCATTATGCTTATCATTTCACTGTGACTCTATTACCATTTTACGCGTTTCATTTAAAATTATAGATTTTCGCTAAACGTTTTTATGCATTGGGTAAATCTTAAATTAGAGTTTTTATTCGCGTTTGATAACGTAATCACTATTGTTTAGCAACATGTTCTATATCTTTTGCAAGAGAAAATGCAAAAAATGTTCATTCCAGCGTCTTTCTTACAAATACTTTTCTTCTGATTCAACGTTTAATCCCCAGCCATGAAGAAGGAAATTAACTTATTTATTTATACTGATATATAAATAACTCTTATCATCAATGAGATCATCGAAGTATTCTGCTTTCGTTTCACAAAACCTTATCATATCAAGAATCGTCTAGATAAAAATGACGTTTTTTTTCAACTGCAATTGATTTTCGCTCCGAGTTGGAAAAAAAGAAGAATCCCAATCTAATTTATCTGTTTGCAAGTTTAAGATTAATCTTCATGTATTATATCAGCCTCCCTAGAAACTTAAATGAATGTCACTTAAGGCTTACTGATATTCCAAAATAACAAAATTAGCGTCAGAATTAAGTTTTAAATCGAATGTGGATATAGCAAAGTGGTAGGAAAAATCTAATTTTGATGTTGAGATTTTAGCATTAAAAACAAACATCAAAAATTGTCTCTAAATAAAATATGAAAACAAGAGGTTGCGTTTCATCAGCTGAAAAAAATAAATTTTAAAATTAAAGCATTTTGCTTTTTGTCGTTTCAAAAGTTAAGTACGGATTTATTTGCTGTTCTTATTGAATAATACTTTTTATAAGTCTCCCATTTTGGATGGAAATTGCTTTTGGTTGTTAATCATGAAGCAAAAGGAAAACTGGTTTTATTTCTAATTCATTAGAGAAATTTCATTTCAATTCTATTATTTTTTAAAATAATTTCTTATAACAGTATCTGATTGTTTATGTTTTAGAAGGAAGTAATGTTTTCTAGAAAAACGTATCTAATATTCTAACTTTATTAAGTCATTTTTAAAAATATAAATATAATTCCTTTTGGCTCAGAAATGAGATAATTCCAAGAATCGTTTTTATACCTTACTTGTTTTCTTGTAAAATTAATAAACAAAGGACATTTACGACATTATTAAAATCCAACAAACATTCCTTAAATATTTATCAGGAATAAGAAATTAAAGCTTATGTCATTTTTTAAATATATTAATCTTATTTGTTTTAGCTCAGAAATGAGATTTCTCTAAGAATCATTTTTATATCTTATTGCTTTGTTGTAAAATTTTAAAAAAAATGCATTTACAACATTAATAGGGTCCAACAAGTATTCTGTAAATAGTGTTTATCCAGAACAGAAAAACTAAAGCTTATGTTGAATCGTTTTTGAATTTGGAGAGAAATTGTTCGTTATCATATTTAAGCTAGAGAAAAGAATTCGTGGGATGAAAATCAATTTGATTTCTAATTGTCAGAAAGATGAATTACTATCTTTTTTGAAACTTTGAGACAAATCATTGGAATAATAATAATGTATCAAAAACTAGCGTGAAAATACAAACCATCAATTATAATATTAATAAATTATTATAAAAACAGTTATTTTAAAAACGTATCTAGTACTGAATTTTGGTTAGAATATTTGAATAATTAATATGAATTATTCATCACCATTAAAAATTTCGAAAATATACAAAGTATGAATTTTTTTATAGTTTAAACTCCAATTTAAAAGAAAAAGGCAAAAACTCATGAACATATTTAAAAACAATTGTTTTGACCTGAGCCATTTAAAAATTATTAATAATGAAGATTAGATATTCGAAACTTCAGGTGTTAATGGAGTAAAGCTGTGACTAATGAGCTTATGGTTTTAACAGTTCTACTCGATTTGTGCTATTTACATAACTGTCGAAACATATTTTTTAAAAAATCTATCAAACATAGGTTTATGCACGATGCATTTAAAACTGTTGTGGTTCGGATATTTTATGCTCCATCATTTGCTTTATCTTTATCATTTGAAGCTATTCGGGAAACAAAATTTTCGAAATCTAACAAAACCTTTCAGCAAATTTTCGGATAAGTTTCCAAAATCGTTTTGAAATGAATGGAAATATAATTCGAGGAAGGCTCGAACTCTTTTAACCCTAGAATGGCAACGTTACTTCTCAGACTTCGCAGTTTGAATGGGGTTAGGAGTCAATTTGACTCAACGTTACCATTCCTGGGTTAAAACTACTGTAAAGGGGACAATCCTTGATAAATGGTAAAACATCTACCGGGAGATCATATATTTAAGTTAGAGCTTGGTCCCAATTACAATATGAACAAAATTGACATGGTAAACAAGACACAATTTTCAGTGATCGACGACAGTCTTTTTGTCTAAATCTTTTCCACAGCTTATGAGTAGAAATGGAACTTGAAAAAAAATGAATTTCATATTTCGCCTGATCTAGTTAAAATATTCAAAATGGCAGCTTGGCGCTTTTTATGTTACTCTTGAGAAATTCAAGATAACACAGTGGACAAATAGCATATGTTAATCAAACGATCATTCTCAAGAATAAACAGTTTTGCCATATGTGCGACACAATTTTTCGCCAGTTTTTGAAGACGATGAAGACATTTAACTTAAAACAACAGACATTTTCTCACTAATTAATTTCAGATGTTGCAATTATCCATTCCGTATTGTATTATAGCGTAGCTTAAGACGCAGAATGGATTTTTTTAACTGTGGGGACATAAAAGCAGTTTTGGCATTTAGCTTCATGGAAAAAGAAATTAAAGGAAATGTTTCTATACCATATGTTCTGTTTCATGTTTGTAAAGTTGTTATTTTGCAATCCATTTTTGGCTTACTTCCTGATGAACTAAAAGTTTTAAAAATTTTTACACTAATTTATATTATTTGATTTAATATTTTCAGAATTTAATTGTCAGTAATCTTTTAATATAATTAAATTTTTATTCCATACATGTGGCGCCACCAGGTAGTGAATTTGAGAAAAGTTGATTTCAAGATTTAATTGATTCAAGAAGTTTATAATAATAAATTGTAAATTAAAAAATAAAAAAGTAGAAAGTAATTAAAATAAAAAAAATCTACTTTTTAGTACACTAATAAAAGTGTGTCTTTAAAAACTGTTTTTATTCAATTGTTTCATATTGTTATTTTTTTAATTTGGCAGA
Source organism: Araneus ventricosus (assembly GCA_013235015.1). NCBI lineage: Eukaryota > Metazoa > Arthropoda > Arachnida > Araneae > Araneidae > Araneus > Araneus ventricosus. The sequence continues at coordinate 359,686 of BGPR01000641.1, read as the reverse complement.
TTTATTCTATAACATTATTAGTTCCAATTCCTTCTAAGAAAAAATTTTGGAGGTTCGCGTGTTGACTTTTAATTGTTTAAAATTTGGAATAAAAGAGTGTTACCCAACAAATATTTCCATTTCAGCCGAATTGATTCAAAAGAATGCATTTTTCCATCAGAGAAACATATTACTGGTCCTGAAAAGTACCTTAGACAAATCCATTACAAAGAATTCCCTCACTCAAATTGTTATATCAAAGAAATTATCCCACTCGGTAGATCTCTTTCACATGTAGCAGTCATTTCTGCCGATTGCATTCTAGAGATAATGAGAGAAAATGAGGTTGCTTTTAATAAGAAAAATGAACTTTTTTCTTTAAGTCTCTTAATCTTAACAAAAGTTTGTAGCACACAGTGAGAAAAGAGCCGATGTACCGCCAGACGAAGATACTAGGAACTGTCTTTGGAGCCTCATGCTATCCTTTCTTTGAACTATCTCAATGCTTATTACCAAGTGCTTTTGATTGAAAGCAATCGCCACTACATCAGTGACTACAGTCACGGGTGATTCGAGTTTTTAAACTTGACAAATTGACAGATTATCCTTGTTACGAGGGCAGAGCTGTCTGCTGTTTTAAAAGAGGTAGGATGGTTCGTGATTAATGGCGAGACAGCTAGATTTGGTTAAGCTAAAGGGTTTTCATGGGTTTCCTCGAAGTGAAACACAAATGTGGACCAGCTTCCAGTAAAAGTCCTCCAGAAGGCAGAACGCCGCCTGCACCCCCGGTTCCTATAATACTAGACTATCTTCCCGGTTTGGATGAGTGCAGAGCAAAGAAGAACCAGAAGGCAGCCTTCCCCATGTATTGGACCTAAGACTTCTACCTCTGTAGCTACCAAGGTGCTCCCAGGTAGCTTTGACCATCAAAAGATGCCACACGTCCACTTATTATGAGTTTTTAACTCAAGGCCTTGCTGCATATGCTAGACCACGTGGAGTTAGAATCGTTACCAAAATAAATGGCAATAATATAAAATAATAATGGGAAGAAGAGTCATCGAATCTAATTTGGACAACTTCATTTTCATGTCATCCTGAGCTGGTGTTTTGGAAGTCGCTTTTTCAAAAGGCTCGCTATTAAAGTTAGATAATTATTTCTTTAATGAACTTATAAGTTCATAAAATTATCTTATACGATATTTATCCTTTTTTTCTGGGACTAAATATATCTATCCAGTGCACAGTGTCGACAACAATCGCATTGATTGCTGATCTGGGGTGGATGGAAGGATCCAAGACTTAGAAGGAGAGGGTGAGGGTGAGATCTGAGTTATTCCAGTGGCCGGAAGTCGACGCAGGAAGCAGCACTTGGTATAAAACGGGAAGTTGAAGGAGTTCCGAATCCGAAGCGGAAGCTACAGACGATTCTTTCCTGCTCACTCCCCCTACTATCCCATTAAATCGTTCTTATCATGCTAATAGGGCAGGGGATGGGCCTGCTTCTGTATCGAATGACACTGCACAGACGGAGTTTCTATTTCTGTGCATTAATTCCAATCGATGCGTTGTGCGATACTCTTTAATTTCATCAAAGACCATCTCGGTCCCCCTCCCCCCTGAATCGTCTGCTGTTTCGTTTCTCCCCCGCTGCCATTAAATATTAAATTCCATTCAGTTCTATCACGGGTACAGTGATTGCGTTAAGCTCTTTGGAAAATTTTACTCTCGGAAATATAAATTACATTAAGCCGTTAATTATTCATTTGAAGTCGAATATGTTACTTAGAAAAATGTTATTGAATTAGTCTCCTATGGACATTTTTATTTCTTAATTTAACAATAATATATCTACCATACAATTTATCATTGTTATTTTTTGAAAAAGAAAGTAATCTTTTAGATATTTTATTTAAATGATTTTTCTAATGGAAAATTCTATCTTTCAGCGTTGTTAGCGATGTCTACAGGCATATATTAAGAAAAAATGATGCATATAGAAATTAAATTTTAATTATTAGTGATTGAAATATTTTATATAACAAAACTATTGAAATTTTTTAAACATTGAATGGATATTTTATTCTTTCTCCTACAATAATACGACCCCAAGTTTTATTATTACATTTTAGTTCGCTATCTTGAATAAAATAGTTAACTGGACAGTCAAAAGAATGAATGAGGATATATTTCTGAAGTTTTCTGTATGTCGCATTAAATTGTAACCCAATATGTTTATGGTAAACTGAATAAAGATTGACAGATTTTAGTTTAGTTTAATTATATTAACGTCCCATTTGGAAGCAACAGGAGGACTATTTTAGGAAGGATATAGTACTTTTGAACTGCGGTCAGACACGAGGACGACTTCTTAGCTGGCACTCCTTCTTCAACGGGAGGTATGGTGCGGAAGAAGTCATAGTCAGATTTAGCGAAGTATGAAGTCAGATTTATCGGCACCAGGTCCACATACCCTGCGGATTTCTAACTGGAGATTACCACTAGGCCCTTGGAGACTGACAGGAAAGAAGAAAAAAAAAAGAATGCAAAAAACCACTTGCCTTTTCCTTTCTCCCTTTCTCACAAAATACATGTACATCAGATTTTAAAAAGCTTGAAATTTACTCTTGATCATATCCAAATTTAATCAACAGTTCATAAAGCGCTTTAATTTCTAATTTGATTAACAACTAGTTTTATATTGATTACATTTTTCTGCAATCGTTTTAAATCTCTTCTTTCCAAATGAAGTCATCTGTTTCAAAAATAATGCTCATTATTAATAATTGTAATGAAAGTCTTACCACAAGTATTAAACAATTGTGCATTTAAATTTTACTGTTAATTGTTGTTTTTGCAAAAAAAATTCTCATTAAATGCAGAAAATTCTAGGCGAATTTGTAGAAGTTTCAGTAGCCCTCTGATGCGTCATATACACACACACGCGCGCACGCTCTCTCTCTCTCTTTATCACACACACACATGCACGCACACACACGTACGCACTTCTCTCGAAATTCAATGAATTTAAATAGGTTTCTTTTTTTCCCCTTTTCTTTTTTCCTTTTTAATATCATCTTTAAAAAAAGAAAAATAAGAGGGAAGAATTTTAAATCAGAATTCAAAGAAAACTGTATGAAGTTGAAATCAAAAAATTACTATTAGCGTACATATCTATTTAATTTCTTTTTGACACAATTGCCTCAAAATGAACCAACATCATGGTTCAATATCGTGACATTTCTCATCAAACATCAAAGATATTTGGGCTTGCGACTATATAAAAACCATTCTCTTATAAATTAATTATCTTATCTGATATCTAATCGGGCGCTCTTTAGCCTTATACATTGCCACTGACGCTTTATGTCAATACGCGAGTCACTTACTAGCATAAATATTCCGCCGCATCCCCCACCCCGGAAGGGACGAAGCGAGGGGTCATGACAAATATATCGTTTGCGCATCACCGCCAACACGGACGATTATCGCGGTTGTTCGACGCAAATCTGACGACGGGTCCCCGGGGAGTGTCACGCGACGCTCCTGGGACGTTCCGGGAGGGTTTGGGGACCGGGATGGGATTAAAATCGGACGGAGAGGGAAGGGGAGGGGTGTCGAAAACAGATTATGGATGTCGAGAGACCCTCCCGATCTCTTGATGAGTGACCGATGTCACGTCACGCCTGGATGTGTTCACCAAGGACTAATAGATCAAGTGGATTGCTGAACGCAGCGTTAGCAGAGTTTGTTTAGTTTTGCCGATGACGTGCTAAAAGGATTTTCGTAAGCTCCCCGATGATTTTCAGGAAAATTGTTTATGGAGCCGGATTGACTTGTTGCGATTGGACAGTCATGACAATTTCAGTTTTGATTGATATTTTTAATATGTTGGCATTTATTGAATGCTTTGCTTCTGCAGCAGGAAAGGAGAGATTTCAGTTTTAAAATTCATTTCTTTGGTTTTTTTAGAAATGAGTAAAATTTTTATATTTATCCTAATGAAACTGATAAGACGTATATTGGGATTTTGCAATTGATTTTATTCGGAAGATAAAATGCTTTGAGGTGCCAGACATAATAGTTTTGGAAAGGAAGGGGATCAGTTACGAAAAATATTTTAAACCAATTTAATTTATTGTATTATCTGCATTATAGCCATACTTCTTTTTATGCAGAAATAAATGTTATAATACAAAACTACTCACGGCGAAAAAAATTTCCTAATTCAACATTAAACTAGTGCTGAGCCAGTCCCTAGAATAAAACATCAATAAGGAATATAAGAAATAGGCCAAGAACAAGAACGGCGATTTTACTATGATAATGATGTTTTTTTCTATTATCAATCTTTGAATTATTTATCTCCAAAACAAAATATTCTTTATTACGAGAAGTATTCATAATATGACTCATTGATATGATCATCGGAATGTGATGACTTAGTTCTGAAATCGGATGACAGCAAGTTCGAGATCCAAAATCTGAGCATTTTTGGGATTAGCGAAAGCCAGAATTTGTTGCTGGTCAAATCTCCTCATGTTCGTGCACTATATTGAATCATTTGTCGGTTCTCAACATCAGAAAAATCTACAACATTTCTATTTCAGGCCCCAACCTCTGTTGTATGATTTAAAAGCTGAAACATGATCTTAATGGTGGTATAATCACAATAAACTAATAGGAATTATTATGCTACGCTTTAATTATGTGATTGAAAACAATAGGCTGATTTCTGCAGCATACTGGTGTATTCAAATACTTTATCTCTGCAATGTATACACAATCGTTTACCAATGATTTGAAAAATCCATCGATGTGATTGGGATTTATTTTGTTAATAAAATTTAATAAATAGACGTTCAAAAATATGAGGAGATTCCTTTCTCTCGGAGGATAAAAAGTGTCGAAAGATCCATACCATAGTTTTCGAGAAAATCGCATTCAAAAACAATGACGTCATATCCGGTCAATTTTTTTTTCAAATGGCCCCATAAAAAACTTCCTCATGTTTTATAAGGGTTTTAGCTATGACATTATGAGTTATAATTGTCCTGTTTTTATAAGGCTTCTTTTAAATGAGCTTGACGTCATTGTTTTTTGAGTTCCATTTTCTGTAAAATTAGTGGTCGTAGAAGTATGGTTCTTTAGACACTTTTCATCCTCTGAGAGTTAGGAATCATGCTATCTGAGTTTATGTGATAATTACGGGACACCCTGTATAACTGCATCGTCTGCCACAACATGTATGCTCCATAAGAAAAGAATAATGGATAATTAAGCCCAAAATTTTAAACTCCTGTGCAGCTTCAGATGCAGATTATAACAGACAGTTAATGGACTACCTTTATTTAGTATGATGATGATTATGTGGAATATTTTGTAATATTAGTGGGACATTCTTTGTTAATGATCGTTTTATTACCTTCTTTGTGTTATCTTTATAAACTGGAAATAAGTCACTGAATGATGCTCTGAGTACCTTTATTCAAAAAAATTCGAGCCTTGCTCTGTCTTTGTTGAGAGGATTACCAGTTTTACATGAAATTACTAATCTGAATTGAAATTTCCAGATTTTATCTTTATTGGTTTTTATCTTTAAATCTTTCTATAATTAAATTATTGTATTAAAGAATAAAGATTTTATGTCTTAAAATAATTGAAACGTAGAAATTGCATTGTTCATTTATGTCAGGTTATACTATGAACAAATTTAAGGTCGAATTTAATGTAACTTATCCATAGCCTTTTGCTTTTAGTTATGACATTGGCAATGAGATACATTATGTCGTATTTACTTAAATTCTTTGCACCGGTTGATAGTCTAAAAATTATAAAGAAATTAAGAAAATGTAATGAATTTTTAGCCTATGTTATCATTTCAGGATTATTTTAAAGTATCCACTGGAAACTTCCGAACTGTGAGTTTGATGAAGTCTGGAAGAAGTGTCTACTCTTCAAAATAATCTCAGTTTCATTTGTTTAATTGGATTAAATAAAATTTAACAATATCCATTGAATTATCCACTTTTACTTTACAAGAGTGTCGATTATTGGAATTATTAAATTTTCATATTTGAACTTGACCTCGATTATCCAGATTTCTATGGCCTTGATGTCTTATACACGAAACGTGGATTATCTGAACAATCTAGCTTGACTGAAACATTCCCATTAGTTACAATATGTAGAAAGATTTTGATATTTCACAGATCAGTGACTGAATTCGCTTCCTATAGTTTAATAAGTGAACAGTGCAATCGCTTTGGTTGACATTCAGAAGTAGCATTTCGAATAATGAAGCTCGTTGTATTCCAAATAAGATTATGCCCAGTTTCTTAACTATTCCCTCAATCATATATTTCAAAAAATTCGTTCGAATTAATGAAAACAGAATTCGAGTGAATCCATTATTGAAAAATACAGGTTTATTGTTACAAATGCCTATATTCTTGTTTAGAGTCATTTTATTAAACTTCTAAGATTTCAACCTGTTTCCATGCTAATTTTTCTAAATCAAATGCTTATTGAATATATTACTTTTCTTTAATGCAATTTTTCTCAAGTGCTCAAAATTAAAGTAAGATTTTTCGTTTTAACTTTTATTGAAACATTTTATCCCACAATCTTAAAAGTTCTGCTACTGGAAGCTTTCCAAATGTAATCGCTGATGAAGTGAAATCTACATTTGATTCAAATAGCTGGAATTTCATGCTCAGTAATTTTCTATAACGTCTGTTCTCAAAAGAACTGAGGGATCTAGAAAGAGCTTTTTCAGGCTGCAAAAAGTTTAGCGTAAAACCCGCACCACATATTACCATCCAAACCTTTTCTGGCGGGCTATCCGTAGACTGGAGCTAAAATGGTTGTATAAAACCTTTTTTCGCTAAAAACCACCCTCCCCTAAAATTTAAAATAACCATGTATCAGCAGTTTTTAGATCTCCTCTTCCTATAAACATAAATTCGAATTGAAGACGGAATTTTCCTTTCTGCATCCAACCATTCATGGGACCGAAGAAAAATTTAAGAGTTACGACTTTGATGAAATATTTGATCGCTTTTTTAGGGTGGAGTGAGAGGAAATTTTTATGGTCGCAATATTCCGAGAGGCTTTAGAGTTTAGAGGAAACCAACCAATTGATTATGGCCCCCATCCTCGTCTAACCTAACCCCTCTCCCGTCTCTTTCATCAATATGCAAGATACTTAAATCGAGTTTTTCGAATTTCGCTTGAAAGACAGGAGGGAAAAAAACTAAACCCAGATACAACCATCGAGTTTTTATCTGGAATGTTCTACCCCCGCTACACTCTAGAACCCACTCTGTTTCCTGATATTATTCTCAATAACGGAATGTTTTCATCGGTTGGTCTATTTCATAAAATAAAATTCGGCTCCGCAAAAAAGTATTTAAGAAGAGTAAAATAGAAAAAGAGAATAAAAAATTATAATAAAAAATTATAATAAAAAAAGCAAGAAACTCTCATGGTAAAACTGCACAGGGAAAAAATGCAAATTTGGGAAGAAAAACGTTAATTTATTCATTCGACTGCGGTTGCCAATTAAAAAAACTTTTTTTAAAGGCGCAGATTTTATTCGAATGTAAATGGAATTATTAAGTAGGTTGCTTCCCAATTCTATTGATCAAATCGAAATTTCGTTGCAGGGAACTGCATTAAAGTTAGGGAATAAAGCAGTTTGGGCCTCTCTCCTTTTTAAATTTGTCGACTCCAATAATTTAGATTTTATTTTAGTGGGAAAATATAAAAGAAAGGAACACGAAGCGAATTATTTTCTCGCAAATACATTTAGATTGCCAGACGTATATTTATTTTGCACAATTTTTCGTTCGGGTCTGATTAAATTTAATTTGGTATAAAATATTAACTAAACAAATTTACTGGTAAGAAAATGATAATAAGCAGCCTTGGAACTTGATTTTATTTTTATATCGTATTTTTACTTTTGTATCTAGTATTCTTCTTAGATTAAGAATATGTATTACTAGTGTATTTTATCTGGTCTGACATGCATAAAGAAATATTTATTTTATGGTTTTATTTTTTATCAACTGATAAGCTGAGGGAGCTGGTAATAGTTACCAAACGATCTTCATACCTGGTCTTTGAAATTGTTAATTAATTTTCTTAATCATTTTAAAAATGAAAACACACTTGTAAAAAGTTCAATCATTGCTATATAATTAAATTTCGTTCCCTCAACAATCATAACTTTTACTGTTTTGATATATTCCAGTTCGCGATTAAGGCCGTGGTGGCCTAGTGGCAAGATGACGGCTTCCGAGTCGGAGGGCTCCAGGCTCGATACCCGATTCCACTGAAGATCCGCAGTATACCTGTTGGAGATATAGTAAAATTAAATTTATAAATGAGTCTTATAGATCCATTACAAAAGTTAAAGAAATTGGTGATCCAAATTTGGAAACCAGTTTCTTTAATTGGAACGCCGACCCAATTTTAATAAGCTGGGTTTTTTTCTGTTTTAAAAAGTATTTCTTAAAAAGTTAATTTCATCTTTTTGAAAATTAATAAACTACAAAAAATTTCTACTTTTCTTTTTTAATTAAAAGTACTTCTCAATGCTTAGGTGGTCCAAATACGGCAACCATCCACTATAATCCAAAGCTCATCACGCAATGAAATTCTACGACTAGCTTACTTGATAATAGGGGAAACTAGGGATATTTGACCCTAGTTTGAATTTTTCTTATATTTCTCGAATATTTTGATTGTTAACATCATAAAATGTTTTGTTTTTAAGAATGAGAATTGCACTTATGCTAAATTGATATTTCATTAAATCATAAAATAAATATATTTTATGAAATCACTTAAGGTTAAGTATCCCTAACCTTAAGGATACTTGACTTTAGGGCTAGGGATACTTGACCCTATATGCAAAGAGTACTTAAATTCTTTCGATAATTTGTATGAATGCGAAATTCAGATATTAGGTTAAACAACTGAAATGAAAGCATCTTAATTATTAAAAATTATTAATGAAAGTAACATTAAAAATTAAATAATATGGCAACTACAATACGCAATTGCTTGTAATAAAATTCTAGTTTTAAATAAATTAGTCTAGTTATTAAATTAAATTAGTTAAAAATTAAATAAACAATTAAAATGCTGAATTAATGAAATGATAAAAATTATAGCAATGGAACTAGCTATCTAGTAAAGTCTCTAGTACATTGAAGCCGGTTTTGGAAAATTAGAATACAACAGAATAGAACCAAAATGAAAAGAAAGCCTCTAAAAAATGTTGTAAAAATAAGAAATTGCAGAATCTTAATATCTTACTCGGTTCTCCCAATATTTTAGTGAAAACTAAAGCAAAAGAAGAAAATATATTCTAGAGAAATATCAAACCAACAAAGAGACGAACTCGACCGAAATAGCGGAACTTTATACGAGACCAAAGGATGACAAACAATTCGAGCAAAAGATTTTCATTAAAATAATAAATGAATAAAAATCTTTTATTTGCAAGTGAGGAAAAAATGGAATAAATTTCAATTCTTTTTAAAATTCTTACTAAAATACTTCTTTGCATCATTTGAAATTATCACATCAAAAAGAAATTTTATCTTTTAAATAATTATTTACAAACTATTTTTAAATAATTATTCTCATATAAAATTCAGCTGCCAAAGTAACCAACAATTATGCTGATAAATAAGGCAAAAGGTCGAACTTGGTTACATGAGTTTCCATATTTGAGACAAACTCCAACGCACCAGAAAGTTTATCCCAACCACACAAATACTTCGGTTGGCTACGACATCGAAGCTGCAGTAGCTTTTTGGTAGGGTCAAATATCCCTAACTGGCTAGGGTCAAGTATCCCTAACTTGATTTTTTCTCGAAATAATCTAAAGATTAAACCACTTAGAATAAAGATATTGCACAATATCGTATATCAAATTATAGTTTGAATCATGCTTAAAACTCAGAAATATTTTAATTTATCATATCTTCATTAGTAAACTTCCAATCCACAGAGAAAGGAAAAAAGAGAAATTTACTTCTGGGCCACCAAAACTTATTTACCTACACACCGTTTCATTGGCTTTTGAGATTGGAGTGGAAATCTCTTCCAACAGATCATGTGACGAAAGGTCAAATAGCGATGGCGTACACAAGTTACCGATTATCTCAGAGTCTGATAGTATCTTGTAGGGTCAAGTATCCCTAGTTTCGCCTATCTACAGTTCAGTTTTTAATGCTGCCTATTGAAACAATATTATGATCCCTGCCTTTTATTGAAGTAAAATCTTTATGTCCAAGGAATCTCGTAAATCATGGAAATCTTAGAAAACGTTAAATGCTACCATTTCTGAAAAAGTATCTACTTTTTTTTATCTTGAATTTCCATGGGCTTATGTTGACGACTCATTCGAGACTTCGATTGTTAATGAACTTTCTGAAAGAATTAGAACTTTCTCTTTAACAGTTATTACTATCAGTTTAATTTTATTGCCTAGCTTCAAATAGTTCAAGTTTGCATAATCTATTATTTATATTAGCATTTTCTTTTGTAAAATTCCAGATTATTTAAATCTAACACATATTTTGTTACTAGTGCTTCGCCGAGCTATGTAACCGCTTCGCATACATCAACGCGTTCGACTCATATGCATAGAATTTATATATAGTGAAATCCGTAATTAAGACGAAATTTACGTAGATTTGTTTAAATACCTCGGATGCCCTTTATGCACTAATAGGGATTCGAAATAAAATATTAAATGATCATTCAAATGTTAAACTATTTAATTTAAAAATAAGATGCGCCATTTAATTAGGAGGCTAAATAAAATCGTCGTTCAAGAGGTTAAGGTTGAATGAGTACAATCCCTTAGACACCCCTCAAAGTGTTCAAAGATCGTCAAACTTTTAATAGCGTTTTCAGCGAGATTCGTGATCTAATTTATTTAAATGAAATATTCAATATGATTTTCATTTTAGTGTATTTTTATAATTTTTGTTTGTTTTCTCTATTTTTGGTATTGTAATAGAAGAATTTCGTATCACACATATATCCTAAATGATTTGTTTTGATTTTCGAAATTTTCGAGTTTGGCAGCTTCTCTCTGAAAAAGCTATTCTCACAAAACTATAGTCATGTGCACATACGAATTAAAACAATTTTGAAGCCTTGAAGAGAAAGTTTGAAAAAAAATTCATTTTGTGTCCGATTATGTTCAAACTTCCTTGTTGTGAAAATTCAAAATATTTCGTCTTCTTAAAGTAAGGTGTTCTAAAACCAAGAGGCAACAGTATTTCTCATATTTTGTCGCAACAGTTTTTATGGGAAATGATAATACAAAAATGGTTTCCTGTTATTTAATCCTTTCTAAGGCCGCGGGAATATACTTCTCACCAAATTCATCAATTTTTAAATGCATTTTTTAAGGTTGGCGTAAGTTCTCGTCAAATTTTGCGATGAAAAAAAACCTGGATGTTCCAATTTCTTATCTCAAACCATAGCGAAGTGCCTTGATTTGGTAATTAATTATTAATTAATAAAATTAATTAACAAAAAATGTCATCCAATAAGCTAAATGAATTCTTAAATTAGTCTCAATACCAAAGTTATTTTATTACACCACTACTAGAAAAAATGGCCTTATAAAGGGTTAATTGATATCCAAAATTATTTTTCCATGAACGAAGTGATAAATTATTATTTCTATTAAAGGAATAAATGAAATACTTATATGACTTTATAAATGGCAAGTTTCAAATTACAAAGTTACCAGTCCACAAATATTTCTTTGACGTCGAAGATAATGCTTAAAAAATGTTTTCATATATCCAAAATACACTGAAATGCATATATATAACTTTTAAAAGAATTGTATAATTTTTAAAAGAAACTTAAATTCTACATTGTGACCTTTTAAGTCAGTGAAAGGATAATTCTATCGGCCTTTCAAACTTTATTTGTTGGTAAATATTGATACTATTTGGTATCTCTCCTTTTATTATCTTACTGGCATCTGAAATAAGCTGGAAAAACATCTTTAATTAAATTATTCAATCTTAAAAGAGTAAAATAATGCGAAGAAAATTTATTTTGTACCTCAAAATTTCATTATTACTCTATTTTAGCACGAACTATAAGCAAAGGAATACTGAGATAAATTAGAAGTGGAGACCTCTGTGTGTTAGCTTTTATGTCTTTTAAAATGTTTCCATTACTTACTTATTCAGCATTCGAAGTGAAATTTCTTTCTTCGAAATCCGCCAAAAGTTTCACGCACGGTTACCACAAATGCACAGATAAGAAAAAACTTTCCCCATTCAAAGATCGTGGATCATTCTTCAGGAGTTGAGATCTTCATTACTGGCCTAAGCAAAGCTCGCGTCTTCAAGGATTTGGTAAGATACATGTAAAAGGGAACGATTTCTTCGAAAAAACTTCGTAATAAAAATAAAAATAAAACGAATAAGAGAATACTACGGTTTACCGCAATGAAAGAAAACCATACGAACTGAAATGTACTGAAAAAGAGAGAGAAAAAAAGTCGTTTGGAGGTAAGCGTTGTTGGAAATTCTAATTGCTCCATTCTTAAACAGAAGAAAAAGATTTTACGAAAGGTTTTAGGCTCTTTTTCGCTGCATGAAAAGAACTTCCGAATCTTTTTAACAAAAGAGTCATTTTTATTCCAAACAAGACCATTTACTTTCAAAGTTATTTAAATCATGTCTCTAAAATCACTGAAACGAATGCAAAAGATAGACGGAAATACAACTTTAAAGTTTTTCCGAATTAGAGTTACTTATTTTTACAAAGCGAATGCCATTCCTTATGAGATACTTTTAAAAGTTTCGAAGCCATGTGAATAAGGAGTTACATTCAGTGTAAAGAACTTTCAATTGATCCAAACTGAATGAAAAACTCGTGATTGTCTTACTACATTGTCTTTAATGATTTAATTAAATAATGCGATAAACCGTAATAAAAGTGACTTTCGAATGAATATCATAGCAAAAATTAAAATGTACGATAGTAAGTTTGAAAGTTTCAGAGATTCCTACAGGAATACATTTTATTAGATAACTTCAATTTTGAGTTTAATTTAATGTCAAATAAATAATAAAATTTTTCAAAAATAAAAGAAATATTTTTAAATCAGATATGTAAAGAAATCTGATAATGTTATAAAATATATTAAAAAATCATTTTTTAAGTCACAATTTTAAAGTAAAAATGATTATATGTCATTTTTATTGTATTTTACAAACAGTTTGGAACAAATTCTATTGACAAGACTTATATCGGATTTTTTTTTATAATTCTGTAGAAATTTAAAAAAATATCTTAAAAAATAAAAATAAAATACTCTATGGAGCATATAAATTTAGATTATATCAGAATAAATAAATATGCAATAAGAACTTTACAGTGAATAATTTGTTAAGCAAAATAATTTTTTTAAATACCATCATTTGAGAAGTTGTCTATCTTTAGACATTATCACGTATGTCGCATCTGCATCGTTCAAATACGTGTATTTATTGGCTGGTTATAAAAATGCTGATTATTTAATTCTCGATATTACGAAATGAAATACACAGCATTAATGAATGAAATACTCTTATGGATTAAAAATAGGCTGTTTTCGCAAATTAAGTATATTTGTCTAAAAACTTTTTCTAATTGCCATTGAGTGCAAAAATTGCGATTTTTTTAAAAATATGCTTTGAAAAAATAAACTCTTTATTGTGTCGTGTTGAGAAAAACATAGTCCTTCTCTTCGCCATTTTTTTTCTCCTGACAAAGGGTACAGAAAGTGGACCCTTCCCACTCTGAGCTGAGTTTCTGCGAATTCGAGGGGGGTGTTTGACCCCTTTGTATGTTCCGTTGGAGGCTTGGAGAATTTTCTCGAAGGCTGAAGTACCGGCTGTGGTTCATTGACCAATGGTTATTCAGTTTGGGGCATTCGCAAAGAGATTTTTTTTTTTGGATGCTAGAGAGTTTTTGACGAGAACGAAGGACGGACTGGTGACAGGTTAGAACGACAAAGAGAATAGAAAAATGTAGGGAAAAATTAACAGAAGGTTCTTTTTGCTGACCGGGAGGGGTGTCCAGCTTGCCTCTCACGGTTAGCGTGGATTTTGAAAGAGGAGACTACGTAGTAGGAAGAAGTTTATTCTCGTATTGCGAAACTTAAATTAAAATTTAACGAGAGAAGGAATTGTGATTTGGTCGGGAAGGGGCCGAATGCCCTGGCATCCGATGCAGAGAGCTGATCGCATCATTGGGATGTTTTTAGTGGAATGCGCTCTGGCGTACTGGCCAAAAGAAACGGCCTGTGAAATTGTCTTCTCTGGTTGCTCTCTCCTATAAAATCGATTTTCTAGGCCTTGTATCCTTATGTTAGTTCATACAAAAAATTTAGGAAATAAATCTGGGGAGTACCATCAATTATGGCTCGTGAGATAATCAAATAATTAAAATAGCGCCAAAACTGGATCGCTCACAGTGGTTACCCTGAAACAGTATTATCATTATGAGTCTGGGTAAACAAATTCATAATTTTGACCGGAAAGGCCTGTATTCCGATATGGTCATTTATATTTATAAAAAAAAGAATTGTGCTGGTGGTGATGGGAAATGTGGTATAACAAACCAAAAAAAAAATTAGTCTGCGACTAACCGTAGCTCAGTTCACAAGAAATGTGAATTATCATAATTGTTTCGTTTTGGAATTTATAATTACACGTGCTGAGGCTATATACGGATTATTGTTGCAGTGGTACTGAAGGTGGGTGTAATTAATACATCTGTGTGAGATGTAATTCTTGCTAAAATTAATCAAGAGTTTTTCTTTAGTTTTTTCTGTTTGTGTGTTTATGTGTTTTACTTAATCTGTATGAAGGTGCAATGAAATGTTTCTGAATTGCATGAGTATGGAAATTGAGTTATTTTGTTTTGAACGCAGAATGCATTATTGGAATTTTGTTGAAGTAACAAAATGTTTATTAAATCAGGAAATTGCAAATGTACCTGTATAAGGCAGTAATGATATTGTGTTTATTTTTGATTTATAAATTTCTTTCATAATATTTCTAAACTTATTATTAAAATTAGCTTCTCAAGCAAATCTTGGAATGTGTTTCTATATTTAAAATAAATCATTTTAATGAATGGCATTTATACTATGATAATTTATTTAGAAAATCAATCAGTGAGCCTACAGTTATATTGCACAAAATACTCAATGAAATTTGTGATTATTGATTCTACACCATGATGTTTAGTGTAGGAGGCTTGACTCCTTAAGAGGTTAAATTATTTCTTCTCTTTTAAATTCATCTTGCTCTTAATCAAATATTCAAATTTTGCAGTTAATATCTTTTCTTTGTGAATGATCTCATGTTGACTCAGCATCCATAAGGCAGGGCCTGGATGAACATTTGGGTTATTGCAAAACAAAACGCGCAAAGTTTAAAATTATTATTATAATTATCATTTATTGACTTTTGGATAAGTCTGACCTATGATTAAAAACTAAATTAAAATAAAACAAAATTTTCAATACGACAATTGCGATCTCATACGAGGCCTTAATTATAATCAATCACTAAATTCTTTTGGTTCTTCTGAGAAACTTTTAACCATAGTGATAATTGTAAATAAATGCAGACAGTTTCTTTAAAACAGCAAAATAGGAATAATAATTATCGTACAAGCGTTTTGTTAAAGTCTTGATTTTAAAAATTTATTTACCTGAAAAATATTCAATGAGATCTACGGAACAGCTTAAAGTGTATTTATGAATTAAATGCATCGATTGTTACTGAAAATGTTTTCGTTATAAAAATGCAGATTGCTTTTATTTCCTTATTATTCGCTACACATAACAATCGCAACTCGTTTCTTACATTTTTCAAACACAAAAGGCCTTTAAAATGTTTGACAAGTGCATTACGAAACTTCTCGTAATGTCATTCATAGCTTCTAATAATGTCATTCCTGCATGTAAGAAAGAAGTATAAAATGCGTTTGCAAATAAATTTATCTTCCATGTAAGAAATAAATATCATTTACAATGAAATTTAACTTACACGTAAGAAATAAATATCGTTTGCCATGAAATTTATATTACATAATATAAACAAACAAATAAATTTCTGGAATAACTCACGTTAAAGCAGAAATACATAAAAATTATTTTAAACGTTGTATAAGCTGAAATAAAATAAAATAACTATGAAAGCTGTTGTATCGTTTTAATTAACCATTTAAAATCTAATATGACATTGTTTTTGGCTGGACGTTACAATTCTTTATTCTCTAGGAGTTTGTACGATAGATTCTAAAATTAAATTGTCGCCAAGCATTTGATGGGTTTCATGCAAGCATAAATTAAATCTATTATGTTTCGACTACTTCTTTTAGCAATATTAAATGTACTTGAAGAATAAGAAGCCCGTAATACTAATGATGATATTTTTTAAAATAAACTGAACACCTTCCCATAATTTAAAGCATACTACCTTAAAATTCAATAAACTGCGTAATTTGTTAAAAATTTAACTTTTAAAAATAATGTGCATTATCTATTCTATCAAGTTATTATTCATTATTGTGTTTCTATATTTTTTAAGAAAATAACACAAAAATAAATTATCTATCGCCACTACTACAGAATTTTTGTCATTTCTGGTTTTTAGGCATTTTCTAGGATGAAAAGGAATTTAATTTTTCTTCGTAAGTTTTCCAGTAGCATTTCAAAAACATCTTTCTGGTGAATAATAGATTTTCCCCCTTTCTTTATTATGGTCATACATATTCACTCAAAATTTCTGATACCAGGTCTGTTATGGAAGTGTAAACATGCTAGGCATGTAAACAAACTCAGCAGTGTTCTGAAGACAAACATGTTTTGACACATTTTGAACTTTTCAACACCAAAAATGCTAATTTGTTGCAACGTTTGCTAAAACGTCAATTTTTTTTCTTTTCACGAGTACTTTGCAAACATTAAATAATAATTACTAAGTAATATTTGCATAAATGATGAAAATGAATATTGTTTTTTTTTCCTTTTCCCTTAATGTTATCGCTTGGAAAATTCATCCTGAATAAAAATGCACTTTAAATAGTTGTATAAACAACTTCTATTATCCATTTACTATTTAGTACTTAGCATTCAAATTCATTTTTAATTGCGTCTTCTTCGAAGGAATTTTGGATTTTTAAACAATATCAAAATATCATTTGTGTTGCTTATTTGTATGCACCCCATTTTTACGGGTGAAATCTATTATTTGTATTAAGAGAATTCGTCTTTTCTCATTTCGGACTCTGTAATAAATATTTAATACTTAAAAAATCATTTTTGTCATGAAAGTAAAAATAAATTTTTGATTATTAGACGATACGAAATAACAAAAGGAAACTTTAAATCCCTTCTAAACACTGACAAGCTGCATAAACTGGAATAATTGTGCATGGCTGATATAAATAGAAGTAATTGTGGTTCGGGTACAACCAAAATTTTGGCATTTTTTTAACCTTCTGAGATCCGGAATTTCCGGATTTGTGAATTTTAGACAAATTACCTTTCTCAAATTTTGCTTTCCAACAACTATATCATCCAGAGATTAATTTACATTATAACAAAATTCACGTGTTAACGTTCACTGCCTAATTGCAGCGCCGACAAAGAAATATTATTTATTTCGATTAAGCAAATATATTAAAAAACGTTTTGTGTGAAAAAATCCTTATGAAATAAATATCCAGTTGCTAAACATTTCAGGAATAATTTATTGAATAGAGGAACATATTGCTGAAATTCTTTTCATTCCATGAACCATTCTCCATCCGTTACGCCGCGGTGGCCCTCGGCTTCGGGGCCGGAGGGGTTCCAGGTTCGGAACTCGATTACACTGAAGATCCGTCGTGTATTGAGCCTGTTGCACTTTGAATCATATGCGGAAGTTTGGAGGGGGTGCCAGTTCAGGTGTCGTCCTCGTCATCTGACCGCGGTTCTAAATTTCGAGGTGGGGCCCAAAATGGCCCTCGTGTAGCTTCGAAACGGGACGTAAATATAATTAAACTAATCCTCCTCCCTTTACAAGTTCCTGAGAATTGTTAATATAATACTTCAAGATATAATCTAAAATTTGAAGGATTAAGTGACAAGTCATTGTTTCGATCAAATGTCTTGTTGATCACGCTGAATATTCAGTTGTTAGCAAAGAAAAATATTCACTATTTACAGACAACATACCTAGAACTAGTTCCCCCCCCCAAAAAAAAAATATATATATATATATATGGCAAGCAAAATTTAGCATTTCTTTTTAAGTATTGAGGAATTATGCAGGTAAAAAGCTGAATGAAATAACGCATTGAAATATTAAATATTTTTTAACTAAAACAAATATATATATATATATATATATATGTTAAGCATCATTAACGAAAGTTTTCTGAAAATATGTGTATATCCACATATATATTATATGAATATTCTGAATTGTTAGAAATCATATCGGATTTGTACGTCAAGGTAGTTTTTTAGGATTTTTGAAATGGGATAGCGATCAAACTTGTATAACCAGTTGAACACAACCGAGAAAAAAAAATCTTGTAACATAGGAAAGTCTTTTATTATGGATTTAGCACGTTTATATTCTATCTCAAATTCATTCTTGCAATGCTTTAACTTTCGATTGAGACAGAAGATTATATAACACAATATAAAATTAACCTTCACTTAACCAAACAGGCTAGTCCGCTGCGCGTACAATTTCAAGCCTTCTTATCTCTAAATTGATTATAACATCAACAATCTGCACTTCTTAGCCAAGGGAAGAATTTCGGAAGAGCATAACAATAAACGCATTTATTTGTAGACCCATCCCCATTGTTCAGCGCCTTAATAAATGCACTTAAGTAATGTCTACCTAAAGCAGAACGTTAACCACTTAACCCGACCCGAAATTCTTCCTAATGATCAGAAAAAGCAGCGTTCCCTCGAAGGATAGCGGGCAGAAATTAAAACTCCTCCAAAACTGCCCCAGTAATTAAATGCACGAATTAATTGTTGCTAGCAGTAATCAGTTTTAGGAGTTTTGATCCAGAGGGCGCTGCTGCCTTATTAATTCGAGACGCGTAATTTTTGCGCCAAGTGCTGGCGTCAACCGCAAGAGTTTGCCGGAGTAATTACCCGTAGCCGGGCCCCTGGCATTAATCATCTAATAGAGTGAACTGATCTAGAAAATAATTGAAGGAGGAGGAGGAAGGCCCTGCGGCCCAAGGTGAGCAAAGATCCTCGCAGCCAATAGGCCACGATCGTCTCCCACCGCACGATTGGCGATCTTGCTCTCCCTTGGCGATTGGAGATTTCATTTCGCACATTTCTGCCCAAGATGCGCGAAAGCCACAAGAGAAGGTTTCAGATATCTCTTTACTAGATAATGGATACAAAAATTCTGAATATCAGTCAAGTTCTGTATCTCTCCAGTTTCTTTCATTTAGTGTCACACATTTCCACTCTCAAACAATTCTTTCAATTAATAAGGTTTTTTTTGCATAGAAAATGAAACCCATATTCAACGGATAGGCTTATAAACTTAGCGGAATAACATCTTATTACTGCGATGCCTAAAATCCAAATGAAGCAAAATCTAGATTGTTGGAGTTCAGGAATGTGCGGTTGGCGCAAACAGTTTAAATTCTCAGGGGCAATCAAGACTACTTAGAAATACTATAAAGTGCAATTTGATAACAAAAAGCTAGATGGAGAATTATTTTGAATACTTGCCAATAATGTGTTTAAAAAAAAAGACATTGTGAATGATGTTATTGAGTAAATCTATTTGAGTAGAGACAAAACATTACATTATACGTTTAAAGAAAATAAACGACATTTTTTAAGAGATACTCTGTTTGGGATGACAGAGAAAACTAAATAAAAAAAGATTTATCCATTTAAATATTTATTTTCTAGCGTGAACGTGTATTAATAAAAGGGAATAAATAAAAGCATTTTTTTAATCATTCAACTCGCTTTTTAAAATCTTTCAACTCTTTTTTAATCATTAAATTTTCATCAACTCGCTGTCGAAATTCAAGGAAATAAACTTATACAGCACTCCACATGTATATAGATGAATGGGATACCAGGAAAGCAAGTTCTAAATCATTTGAATGAAAAGCTGCACGGAAGGAATTCAATCCGTTTTCGCCATTTGAATGAAGTGCACAACCAAGTCCATTACGTAATTTAAAGAAGGGTAAAATTTAATTTATCATGTGAATAATTTAAATTGTCTTAATTATATTCTAAAGCTGGCTTGTAAGAACTTGTTGAATAGAATTTAGAGAAGTATAATGTTATCAAATGCATGCACAAATCGAATCTGTCAAATACAAATAATCAACAGAAATATTGATGAGGTTAAAATTTTTATTATACATTTCCTCTGCTCCAGTTGTAATTCTTGTAAAAAGACAACTGAGTAAAAATCTAGAGTCGAACTTAGGGCAAGTTTGAACCGCTGGGCTAGAGTAATTTGGCGCCCTCAGAACCGTAAGTAGAAATTTGAGAACCTTGGCCCAATGAAAATACTTACGTAAAAAAATAATTGAGGAACAAAAAAAGGCACCTTTTCTCTGATTAACGCCTTAAAATTTTGTAAATCAGCATAATTTTGGATTTTCTTTCTGATTGTCTCTGTATGAATATTTTTAAATATGATACACATGTTTTTGTAACATTAAAAATCAATGGCTGACTAGTTACAAGTCCTAATAATATCTTTAGTTTAAACATATTTAAAATTTTTATTAAAATTTTTTGGTTCCAAATTAAAATAAGATAAGTTAAATAAATTTTTTGGTGAACCTGGGGTTTAGCCCGATGGAGAAGACGACCTTGGTCAATCTCCGTGCTTCCTGAGACGATGACAATTACTTTCATCCAGCTCGTCTTAAACTGTGGGTCAAAACCCCACTTAAAGTCCTCTCATTGAACGATATTTGAACCAATGAAAATTTCACCTTTTCCCCTCCCCAGAAATTTCAAAACTTTCAAGCAGAAACTGTTTTAAAAATCAGCATATCTTGACTTAAAGTATTTGAATACATTTTGACATAAAGACTTGAGCAAGATTTGCTAAATAATTATTTTAAAATGTTCGCGGACGTGATGCTGTGAAATCATTTTCATAGTGATGCAAATGGTATGAATGCTATAACATTCAAATTTATAGGACACGTTATGATAAATTCAATTCTATACTGTCTTAATTATTTGAAATTATTATGCGCTTTAAAGTAATGGCTAGTTGGCTCGAGTTGCGTATTTTTATTTTGTTTTGTCTTTTCTTTGTGTACTGAAGAATTTTCGTTAAATGGCACTTTGTGTAAGTGTAACACTTGATGTGAGTATCATGGCATCTGTATTCAGTAGGCATATCATATTAAGTTCCGATTAAGAGAATAGGTACTTTCGTTGTTTTAACTTTGTATGATAATTTCCGTTATTTGCTGCAAATATTGTCTGATATGAAGTTATCAATTTCACACCATTCTGATGACAAGTTTGTAAAAATAAACCTTTATTGTGTCCTGGGTAGTGCTTTCAACTTAATATACTTAATTCAAAGAGACACCTACATCCTGCAGATTCCAACTCTGACAATTTTGACACGTAATCTGAATAAATCTGGCTTAGAAACTATTAGTTCTAATAAGAAACTATTAAGTTTATTTTTTTAAATGTATATTTTATGCACTTAAGAATAAACTCGCTTTGATTTTTTTAAATATTGATGTATAAAGATCTAACGATGAGCAAATAATGTAGTGAATTAATAAATAAATGCATTCTTTAAAGATTATTCATGTATTCAATAGACGAATTCTGCAGCATTCACATCATCCTAACACGTCTCCTACAGCATAATTTGATCTGTATCGACGTGGATGCTATAACAGTCATTGTATATAACTATTAAAGTGCTGATAAATGAAGTATAAATATAACTAATCAAAATTTGGATATTATAATTTATTTTAAAATAAACCGCCTGTCTATTTTTACAGCTGATTGAAATTTTAGCTGCCCGAGAACATGTTAAGCTGAATTTTTCGTTGTTTATCATTATGAATTCTTTTTTTTTCTTCGTTATTTCCCAATCCAGGTCGCGACAAAATTTTAAGGGAGGAAGCTTAATTGAAAAAGGCTTCTGAAGCTCTACTTTCATATCAGACATCCAAATATAGATTGGGTTATAGGTTAGAGTCATAAAATAATGATTCGACCTGAAATAATTTATCACCCTGGACTCGATCCTCATCCGTCTGAATTCCTTAGTTCTGACTATGTGAGAGTAAAATCAGCTGTTGTAACAATATCAGGATAAGCTTTTTGATGGAAAAATTTCATAATTATAAATTTTAAATTTTCATAGACATTCTGAAAATTTAAGCATTCAAAATGTATAGAAAAAAGTTGCGTCATCAAAATAATTGCTGAAAATGCAAAGATTTTGCGAGAAATTTTTCATTTAAAGATGCATATCCTCTTGTTTCTAAGTCAATTAGATTCCAAAAACACGAAAGTTGTATATATTTGTTAAGACTTACCTTAAATGATGAATTCTTGTTTCACTATTAAATTGTGAAAACAATATTCATAAATTTAACTTTGAAGTTTTGCAATTGGAAATCAACTGCAAAATATTCGTTTAGAGATACGGCTGTTTTCGCAGAACATTACTGATAAAATTCTAACGCGTCTCCCGAGATTAAATTATTGAATTGTAAGGTATCTGTTACACAACAGATTGAGGTTCAATTTTGCACTTACAGAAACCATATACTTTGATACTAGTGTATGAAGTGACTCGTCACTTGTCATAATAAGATTCGTAGAAAATCAAATTCAGTTTAAATTTGGCTGTTTACAGAGTTAAAGGTATGGAAGGTTCTGACGTATTCCACGATACGAATCAATTTTCACCTACCTTCGGCTATCATGGTAACTGTATCAATCAATATTTTATTATTAACTTAGTACCTACCATATAAAGTACAATCATTTCAACATTTCCCATTAACTTATACTAGAGACGGCATAGGAGGATATTATTGTTGATGACATTTTCCGCAGTAATGGAGATTATATGCATGTGAGGAGGAATATGTAGACAGAAAACTGATTCTGTAAGTGAATTGCTTTTGAGTGAAACATTCATGGGTAAATGTGTCTAGAATTGTTTGCCTGTGTCTACAGAGCCAAACTATGCGTATGTGTCTACTAAGTTAATCATCCCCAGAGTTTTAGATAATTTAATATATTTAAAATTTATAAACTTTGAGCCGATAGCTAAAAGCTTTTCTCCAAGCTTCTCCAAAGTTAAGATTTATTTTTTAATTGGCCGAGAGAAGAGAGGTCCTTTTTTAACTCGACCTCTCGTCATTTTGACTGTTTGTCTGTAAATTTGTTTGTTTCGCAGTCACGAGAAAGCGCGTTTTTCGATTTTCTTCGAATTCTGCATGAATGTTCCATGGAATCGTTAAAAAAGGACGTATGCGTTAGGATTTCTATTTTTTAATTCCATTTCAAGATGTAAGACCGTTTTATGGTCCCGCTACATGTAATGTTCAGCTTTTTATAACTATTCCAGCCAAACGACACTCCATTCACAATGCCTCCAAAAATACCTATAATTGAAAATGATATTCGATTGTAATTTTGTTCATACTGATAAAATCAAGCATTTAATTATAATTTTGGGAATACTGATAAAAACAGAAAGTTATGTAAATAATTCGCATTTTAGAAAAAAAAGGCTTCACCTTTAATGACTTTGAGGAAAAGCAGATCATAGTTTTTTTCCTTTATTTTGACGCGAGGTCTACTGTTCACAGAACTACTAGTGCATGCTTGGTCCAGAGAGATGATATAATAGTTTTCTTTAGAGAGCTAACTCGAAATACTCTATGATCATAAATAAAATGAAATAACTTCGTTAATTTATTTTTTGCTTTTACATTTCAGAGGATATAATGCTTACAGAAAGACAGTATCAGTAAATATAAAAATATTGTACATGTTAAACAAGGAAATTAATGGAAGTGAAGACCATAAAGGGGACCGATTTCCTAAAGTTTTTCTCCGTGAATTTATGAAACTACCTTTCAGAAATATAATTTGATGAATTATTACTATTTGCAGCTTGCTTAAGATGCTGTAAGAACTATAGTAATCAATAATAATAAAAATGTCGACTTATGTATTTCTTCAGGTACTCCTCACTACAACTATCATAATAATTACAAACAAAAGCTTCCTTGGATTGAAATAAGATTTATATAAAGGAAATAAATTAATATTTAAATGATGAGAATAAAAAACGATTTCCTCTAACTCAAACAGGAAGATAAAAGCAAATCTCAATTTGTTTATTATTTGATTTGATTAGTCGTTACTAGTAACTTTCAAGTAAATTCTCACTGTTGTATTTCAACTTCGAACGATGAAACTTTTAAGTAATGTTTTTCTTTTTAAAATCATAAATTGTTTAAATAATATAAATAAACGTATTCCCATAGTCGAAGCAAATTACTATTTCTAGAATTAATTCATAAAATAGCTCAGTGATTGAAATAAGTAGTAGAAGTTACGATTCAAACAGGAATAAAATAAAACAACTTTTGTTATCCTTACTTTGATTTGGTACGTTTTAAAATGTCCTAGTAAATGCCCATTCCCTCCACAACTTCAGACCTCAGAAAATAATTCATAGTATTCATAGTGAATTCTTCACTTATTTTCTTGAAGTATTATTATTATTTTCTTAAAACTAACTTAAATTAAACTAACTCATTGATAGGAATAAATAGCTGCAGTTGTTTTTGTGCGAACATTTAGAAAAAAAGAACCAAAATTTTATTCAAATCTAAATTTTATTATCATTTGAGTTGTTAAAATTAAGAATTTTCAGTAAATAATCACTACTTCAACACTTCAGACTGAGTTCATTAAGGAAACTTTTAACTGAAATTTTTAGATAATATTTAATTTTTTACATAGAAATTTAAAATTCTTTAGATAGTTGTGAATAGATGTTTTCCTTTATTGAAGAAAAAGCAATATTATGAGTATTAATTCGTAGAATAAATACACAATGAAAATAAATAAGTGAAATAAATAATAATAAAAAAAGGAATCCCAAATATATTATCTTATTTTTTTTTATTTTACAATTAAACATTTTTGAGTAAATTCACACTTCCTTCGCCGCTTAAGACCTCAGACGATAATCCTTAATGTGAATTCTTTACCGATTTCTTAAAAATAATATTCATTTTTTTAAACTTTAAATTATGTAAATAACCACGTTTATATAAATACTTTTTTAGAATCAAAGAAAACAAGTGTCTTGAAAATTAATTCATAAAATAGTTAAATGAAGGGAATAAATAATAGCAGTTGTTTCTTTTCAAATAAAAAGAGAAAATTAAGCAAACCACAATTTTATTATCCTATTCTTTGATTTGTCACAATTAAGAACATCCGAGTAAATTTTCTCTGCTTTACCACTCCAGACCTCAGACGATAAAGCTTATTGTGAATTCTTCACCCAGATTTTTCAAAAGAAGAAACGCTTCGGTGATGAATAATAACTACAAATAATTACCTGGAATTACCGAGACTGGTGGCAACACGGCGCTTTTCTGATAGGGAAAAGATCGGAAACAATGGAGGGGAAAGACTGAGCTATTCTGTTACTCGCAAATTAAATAATCCACTGCAAAATTAATTAAGTGAAGAATGTTTTTAAGAAAACATTTGATTATTTTCTTTCAAAAACTCGCGCATTGTTAAGTTCGAGCGGCGACAGAAAATAAATTGGAGGAGGGAAGATGAGACTTGGGGTATTGATTTTTGCAGGAAGGCTTTACATGCTCGCAATGCATTGTTTTCTTTCGAAAAAGCAGCATTTTTATATAAAATAACCTCGCAAAATATTTTTCTGAAACAAAAGTCATGGTTCAATGTGCATTTTACTAGTTGCGTTGTGTAGCAGATGTTTAAATTAAATCACATTTTATTAATGCTCGTCAAATTTCATTTATAAAGAACTAGAAGAGAAGCCTGCGTTCGAAAGAATAAAAATAATAATACAATGGAAAATTATTTTCTTAGAATAGCTTTTATTGTTATCTCCATTTAAGACTTTCCCCCTTGCTTTTGAAATTAAATTTACTGTTCAGTCTAGACGTGTATAATCCTCTTGCTAGATATTTTTAGGATACATCGTATGAATATATTTTTTTTATTAAATCTATTCTGATTAATTTGAATTGTGTATTAAAGAAATATTTCAGCAAATTTGATTAATTTCACAATAAATTATGAGTGAGTTTTCGGTATGAAAGTGATGTCGTCTCTCTATACACGGCCGTTTTATTTATCTTCTATGAATATGCAAATGAAAATTTTGAAATCTTTTCAGAAGGAATGATGCAGACTTCTCTCTGAATTTCAAATCTTCTTTGTTTTTGAATTTTCATACAAATACAAAAGCATCGGAGAATACGACATCAAAGCAGATTTATATGTGTCAGAAGTTTGTGATAAATCCTTTTTAATCACGCTTTTCAAAGAAAAGTTACTGCAACTATATTTCTTTGTTTTAGTCGTTCGGTAGGCTCCAATGAACTTCTTTAGCCTCCTTAAAATGCTGAATTAGCTTCTATTGGTTTCCAAATTAAGGGTATTCCTCATTTCTAAGTTATGGTAAGTCCAATCGCTAATTTGACTGTCTCTTTTTCCGATTCGACGTTCATCGGTGATACTGCAACCTCGCTCTAAATATTCCGAAGTGGTGACGGACTGGAACCAACTAAAATCTCAGCTAAAAGTATTAAACTTATATCTTCATCCCTCAAAATTTATTTGAAGACTACAGATAAAAACTTTTAATGATTTCTGGAACGAATCTTCAAGAAATATTAACATCAATTACGTTACATGTATATCTAAAGTATACATTGATGTTTTATTTCCCCTTTAATTTATCGACTTTCATTTTAGTTGAAAATACAGTGGTGGAGCAAAAGTTGCACATGTCTTTCAGAAGTGATCGTCAGTTAATAGATCTTCAATATACAGGGTGTCTGAGAATTATTAGACACATTACAAAATTATATAAAATAAAAACTAGAACATTTAGAAACAAAATATCTTTACTAACTCATCATAGCACTAAAAAGTGAATAAATATCCATATGAGAGCCATTGGTTGCGAGTTGTATGTCCAAGTGATACTCGATTTCACGCCTGTGTTTCCAGGCATCTGAGGGAATATCAAATGAATAGCAGTTGTGATACGGTGCTTCAGTTCCTGCATATTAAAGTAAGGCAATTTGATACTGTTAGAAAAATCGTTCGGTGGGTGTATGGTGTAAACAGTCCAACACACAGGATAATGGAGGTTTATTCACAAATATACAGGAAAACACGTAGCACAAGTAACAGGAAACAATAGATCTTGCACAGATTAGCAACGTAAGCAGACAATAATTCACAGCTGACAACAGTTCAGTACTTTGAGATTTAGCAACACAAACAGTCAGCAAATCATTAATAACGACAAGAACAGCACTTTCAATAGCGCTCAGCTCACCAGCTTTCTGGCTCGAGCTGCAGACGAAACTCCAAAGTTGTTCCAGTCGATCAACATTCACTCACTCCGTGATCCAAGCGCACTCCTTATATAGTCTCCCCCGGAAGGCCGTGACGTCACATGGAATCATCTAGCTCATTCACGCTATCTTCTCTCCTAATAGAGATATCGAGAAAATTCCAGCACTTTTGAGATCCCATATTTCGTCGCCAAAGTCTCCAAATTTGTCGCCAAGTTTATCGTCAAGGTCAGGGGTCCAGGTCCGGCTGCTGCCAGTATCCCATACTTACCCCTGTAAAACTCTCTTCCCAACCATAAGACTCACATTGCTGGGAAGCAACTTTCCATGTTTGTAACAATACATACAATCTTTTACAAGATCTCGCATGAAAAAATCCAAGGGATCAGATTCTGGAGTTCAGATGGTAAGATTGAATCTTTGAACTGATTGGATTTTTCTTATACGATAGACATCAGACCACACCGAGCTCCATTATATCGGATTCTGGGAATAAACAGCGCTGTGAAACAAAACTTTAGGAGCCATGTTAGTAATACGAAACATCGGGGCAACGCTACTGTTCCTAGTTATTTTTTGCAAACTTTTGTAATGTGTCCAATAATTCTCGGACACTCTTCAGAATGACTCCACCAACATCAAAACGATCTTTAATAGATGCAGTTTTGTTTACATTGATTTTTTAATTATAGCAGATAATATCTAAAGAAGTGACGCTCGTCTTGCTGCAGACACTTCCCTTTCCTCAAGTATCACTCACCTTTTTGCATTACCCTGTATATTAGTCGTTTTCCTCATATGTCAACATTTTTCTATCACAGCATTAATTACAAGTAGGTTAAGAACATAGCGTGAAAGCTCAAATTGTCTTGTTTTATTTTAATATTGTAATTAGGACCTTCTTCGATATAAATAGTAAAGAAAGTTTTTATAACGTGTGCAAATTGATGCTTTGCGGTTAATGAAACATTAATAACGAGACACATTTGAATAAAATTAATACGTTAAATTATTTAATATATTAAATGCTAAGCTGAGATTTAATTTGAATACAATAACAGGATGTAAAATACTAAAAATCCTAACAGTTAAAGCACACCATAAACATTCATTAGATGAAATATGATTAAGAATTATTTCTAAGAAATCTGAAATGCATGCATGGCTAATAATAATGACAATAAAAAAAGAAAGGAAACGGATATCGTTATATCCTTTCTTATTACTAAAGTTGTCACTTTGATCAGTCGGTGAATCAAATTTCACAAAATAAAGCTAAAAAACATTGCTACAGGATAAAATAAGAAAAATTAAGGTTTGAGATACATATGAAGAAACGCATTTGAAATCTTCGTTTCCACTTTTTTCAATCTCAATAGTTTTCTCAAATTTTAATTACCAATTAGATTTGAGAAGTTTGTAAAATATTTAGAGATTAAAAATGAATTTAATTCCATCAGTTTATGAATGAGAAAATCATTGGTTCTTTAAAAATTATTTAAAAATTTGAATACATAAAATTTTTTTGGTAAGAGACTTAACAATTAATTTTTTTTTCTTATAAGCTTTGCTTTCTCAATATTTTCAATTATTCGTTCCCATTACACTAACCAAGGTGTGATGTTAACATTAGCTAAAACGTTTATAGATGAAATTGAATTCCGAAAACTAAATTTCTATTTAAAATTATTGGCCCATAAAAGAAAAAAAACTCTCATGAGAGTGAGAGAGAGAGAGAGAGAGAGATGGAACTTAAAAATTAATTAACCTTTTAAAACTTTTAAGTCTTTAGATTTATTTCCTAATTAGATGGTATCTTCTATTCTGAGAATATATTGTTCTGATACAACTAAAAGTTCATAAAACACTATGGAGACATATGGATGCCGAGTAATTTCTGTATCAAACTGTAGCTCATGTTAATGATATCATTTTGATTTATAACTTTAAAAATATGAGGATTCGATGCACGTACGATGGATGATCAATTCAATGATTAAAATTATCCAACCTAATCAAGAAACAAAAGTACTAATTTTTATTTTTAAGAATTATCTGTTATAGAAGTTAATCACAATAACATTACGTAGAGCTATTCTTGTTCTAATTTTACCATTCCTTTCGTTCTTTAGCTTTTAAAATAATTGCAAATTATTAAAATTAAATCCTGGTGAATTAAAATGGAATTTATTATGCTTTAAAACATTTATAAGCTAAAAATGAATTTAAAAAACTACAATTGTCTAGCATTCTACTCTAAAAACTTATCAGTATTAACCCTTTAAAGACCTATTTTTTTTAGTAGTGATGTAATAAAATAACTTTTGGATTGATATAAATTTAAGAAAAGAAATTCATTTAACTTATTGGATTTATTAATTTTCTGTTAATTAATTTTATTAATTAATAATTATCTGCAAAGTCAAAATACTTCATTATGGAAGAGATGGATTTTTGCTTCATCGAAAAATTTAGCAAGAACTTATGCCAACCTTAAAAATTGCATTAAAAAATGATTAGTTTGGTGGGAAGTATACTTACCACGGCCTTAGAAAGGGTTAATATATCCATATATTACTGAGGTGTCGAGTTTATAAAAATGAGATTAAGGAGGGAATTATTAGTAAATTTTAAGTAGTATTTTGTCTTTCATTCATTTTTATCGTATTTTATTTATTATTTTTATGTGAAAGAATATTATCTTATTGTATATAATATTATATCACAATTGGTTGCATGGTATAATAATAGGCATCTTTCAATCTCTATGAGCGTCAAGTGAACTTATTGTTTCATTAGAAAACTTTTAAGGTAAAATTTGACCTCCTTGTCGACGCTTAAAAGAAAACATAACTTTTTTAAAAATTAATTACGAAATTGACATTTATAAGAGCATTCTTACATGTTAAGTATTTATTCAGGACCGGATAAAAACTTAACCATGAAAGCACGAATATTGTTATGTTATATTATAATCGAATTGCTTTGTTATCAAAGCTTGTCAAAAATTTTGCTGTGCAATCTATTTAACCTTCATAAGGCTGTGGTATACTTACCACCAAATTCATTAATTTGAAAAGGCATTTTTTAAGGTTGGCATAAGTTCTCACCAATTTTTTCGATGAAACAAAAACCGAGATGTACCAGTTTCTTTTCTCAAACCACAACGAAGTGTCTGGATTTGATAATTAATTATTAATTAGCAAAATTAATTAAAAGAATATTAATTTTCATCTAATAGACTAAATGAATTTCTTTTCTTACATGAATACATGAATTTCAATCCTAGAGCCATTTTACTATAACACTACTAGAAAAAAAATGACCCTTTAAAGGATTAATTGGAGGGAACTTCATTCTCTAATATATAACTGTTTCATAGGAACATTTGGGTAAGTTATTCAACAGGATTGGTAGCCAACTTGGCGCTCAGTTGGCGATGCGCATCCAGTGAAACCAAACCTTCCTCTTGCAGTCCTTTTCAAAAGGGAAAGTGAAGACTGCCGCAATGTTAACAACGCAAATTATCTCTTCTTTCCGAGCAATGGGGGGGGGGGGGGGCCCCCCCACACCAGGGCCCCCCACCCGCGCGGGCATCTGCCCCCCGCCGGGCCCCCCCCCCGCCCCCGCGGGCCCCGGGGGAGATTCTCGAGTGAGACTAGATAACGATTTCCGAAACATTTATTTGAAAAGCGTGTTTTTATTATTTTTCAATGGAGAGGAAGAGATAGCCATTAAAATTCACCCTCCCTCCTTTCAATGATCCTCCTGCCTTCTGGATCAACAGTGAGAGGAAGTGCTGGAAAGTGATTTGCCTATAGACAGTGTCAATTCAAGTTGACAGCAAAGGGAGAGCTATTTGGTGTATCACTACGGCTACTGAGAAGATAGTAAATAAGATAGTAATTTTTTTAAACGTATTTGATGCAGTTGAATTTAATTTAGTGTTAAACATAAGTATTAAATATTCTATTCCATGTAACTTTACATTTTAAAATGCTAGATATTTAATTTTATGGAGCCTTTTTAAAACCCTATGTCATATTGGCTCTTTAACCTGTGGTGCGGTCGTTCGTAGCTTTCCACATGCTGTCGGCTAGAGTTGTAACTGTTTAAAAGACAACTCAAGTTGATAGTCTGGGAAATCCAACCAGGTATGCCACTATACCTAACCAAGTGGACTCGAATATGATCCTAATGCATTTAAAATTAATTCATGTATTTCAACAGAATTGGATGCATATTCTGTGTTATGACTTAATATTTAAAACGAAAGTTGTTTAATTTTAAGTACATACTGTCAAGTTGAGTCTTCATTGGGTAAAGTCCATTCTATGTGAATACACCTGTTTATTTCTACCTGTTATTTTTGCATTTTCTTTATTTACGAATGTATCTGCTTTTTTATATTACAGTATTAAACTTTTAAAGCAGAATGAAACCAAAAACACATTCTTATTGGACAATATATGAATGTTTTGGCAGATGATCCCTGTGTATGTATAAAAGGAGTTGTAATAGTGAGGTTTTCAAGGCCACGTGTATGTGATAATCTACGATTACCTAGGCCATATCTAATGAACTGATGATGAATCAAACTAATCTTGATGTTAACATTTCGATGTCATTTGATATACTATATGTAAAGAGGTGACTGAGACTATAAAAAAAAACTTGTAGTGGCATTTATAAGGGCTCTACAGATGTATTTTTGATAGATATACGTATCATATTTGATACTGATTATCTTGAAATTTTTCAGTTTCTCTAAATAAGACCGTAATCAATATCTTTTATTAACAATATATTAATAATGATATATATATTTACAATATACTTCAGCAAAAATATTTTAAACAGTTAATTTAGTTCCAGTAGAGTTTCATCTCCAGACTCAAATAAATCCGACATTACTATCTTAATAAATATGATCACATTAAAAATTTCTTAATTCTTTAATAACCAACAAGGATTAAAAACTCTCGAAACTAATTGTTCATTCCGGCATCATATTTTTAATGCACCTAAAAAAATCTTAACTTCAGCAAAGACTTCCACCACCAAGCTGAAAAATAAGAAAAAAATGATGTTCCTCAATAAAATGCTTACTACTAGTTTAGTAACTCTCTTATCTGTAGGCTAAAAGATATAAAAAAGAAATACTAATCATTCCGAAAACCTCCCTTCGCAGTTATAAAAAAAAATAACACCTGATAAAAAAGAAAAAGTCTAAAAATAATTAAATAATGTCTAAAAAATATTAATATAAGGTTGCAAACCATGGCTGGAATATCAATGTCAACAGCAACTGCTGTTACAGGCAGGGAGTATTTTTTTTTCTACCCAGGCAATGCAATTTTTTCTCCTAATGCAGCATAAATTTAAGAACTTACCTTTTAGAAAAGCTAAAGAACTTAGGGCTACTTCGAGAATCTTGATTAAGCAAAAGTGTAACAAAATTAGAACTCCGACAGTAAGTGAAAAAGGTGGGGAAAAAATCGCAAGATATTCCTGGGAGCACACAGAGTAAGAAAAAAAGACGGCAAAAAATCGTGGAAATGGATTAGACCGAGGGTAACGCGAATAATTGGAAACTTTTTTTTCCCGCCATTTTTTCTTCATGTACTGAAAAAGTGGAAGTAATTCTTTTTTTTCCTCCCTCTCCCAAGCTTCCTCTCCTTCTTTCATTTTTTTTTGTTTCGTTATATTTCAATCTTGCGGTTTGCGTCCAACATTAATCTTGTTTGAGGTTGCAGTAATCATTTATAAGTGCAACCTTCATGAGTGGCGAACTCGCACTCTAGAAATGGTTAATGAATTTCGATTAAACAAGCCGCAACGTCTACCTTCCCTTAAATTACACAATGAATGAGATTACTTTGAAATGCTAATGACTTTTCTCCACCAATTGATGATCATGTAATTGTTTTATCATGAATCGTGCTAAATTTTTAAAATGCTTTTTAACTAATACAACTGTTTTGGAACAATTTTTAGGTGTTAATAATGAAGCTTAATGATTTGATTCCAAAATTTAAAGTATTTCCAAATATTATTACTTATGCATTACTAATTACAAATATTCTAACAATTCTAAACCTCATTGATGACGCTAGATGCAAAACATAACAATCATAAATTTCCTTGGATTTTGCCAAGTCCAAAAGATAAATACAAGCACGTAATCGGAAACCATTTTG